>JACGCM010001047.1:0-91273 GCA_014058105.1 Kingdonia uniflora | reverse complement strand
AATATTGCATCTCTTAATACAAATCCAATACTCAAACGAGTTGATTGCGGCACGCTTTCCGGAATTGCAATGTAAATCATCAAGAGGTGCAAAATCATAATGGTTGAAAATTCAAAACGGAAGTATTGCGATACTTTGATAACAATGCTGACATTATCGTTCGGAAAGAAACTCTTAAGAGCGATCCAACCTCTCAACGAGTTGCCAGTTGCATAGCTTCAAGACTTTGGTCAAACCACGTAGAGGTACGAAATCCTTATTGTCAAAACTCAATCGGGAGAATGCTGAGTCATTGGCAACTATGCTAACCTTTGTCAGGCAAATAGGAACTTTTGAAAAGATCCATCCAACTCCAACGGGTTGCCGGATGCATAACCTCCTGGAATGGATCCAACCATCATAGAGGTACGAAATCCAAATAGTCAAACTTCAAAACTGGGAGTATTGCAAGATAGATGGCAACAATGCAAGTCTTTTGTCTGCCAATATTGAACTCTTAAGAACGATCAACCTGTTCAAACGAGTTACGGAAACACAGATTCTCCGAATACCAACTAAACCATTAGAGTGGTACGAAATCCATAACGGTCAAAACTTCAAACAGGAGTATTGCGGGAAATTTTGTAGATGTCTTTAGTCAGTCAATATGCACAGCTTAATACAATCCAACTACTCAAACGAGTTGTGTGGCATAGCTTCCGGAATTACAATCAAGTCATCAGAGAGGTGCAAAAATCCATAATGGTCGAAACTCAACGGGAGTATTGCGATACCTTTGGTAAGTAAGCTAGCCCTTGATCTGTCTAAAAGAAACTCTTAGAGCGATCCAAACCTCCAAACGAGTTGCAGTTGCATGCTTCTCAGAATTCTGGTCAAAACCATGTAGAGGTACGAAATCCGTATTCGTCAAAAATCAAGCGGTGGAATTGCGAGTCATTTGGAAACTATGCTAGCTTTTGTCAGTCAAATAGGCACTTTAGAATGATCCTATCCACTCCAACGGTTTGGCGGTAGCATACGTCTGGAATTGATATCCAAACACAGAGTGGTACGAAATCCAAATCTGTCAAACCTTCAAAACTGGAGTATTGCGGGATAGTTGCAAAAATGCAAGTCTTTTGTCTGCCAAATATGAAATCTCTAAGAATGATCCAACGGTTCAAACGAGTTGCCGGTCGCCCAGATTCTCGAAATTGTAATTAAACCATCCGCGTGGTACGAAATCATAACGGTCAAAACTTCAAGCAGGGAGTATTGCGAGTCATTGGTAGCACTGCCTTTAACTGTCAAATATGCACTCTAATAAAACAATCCAACAAATCAAACGGTTGATGGTTGCATTGCTTCCCGGAAATGCAATCTAAATCCTCAGGCGGTGCAAAAATCCATTATGGTTGAATTTTAAAACCGGAGTATTGCGAACATTTATAACTAAGCTAGCCTTATCTGTGTAAAAGATACTCTTAAGAGCGATCCAATCTCTCAAACGAGTTGCCAGTTGCATATCTTAGAAGATTCGGGTCAAAACCATCGTAGAGGTCGAAAACTTATCGTCAAAACATCAATCCGGGAGAATTGGAGTCATTTGGCAACTATGCTAAGCCATTTGTAGTCACTAGGCACTTGAGAATGATCATCACTCCAGTGGGTTTCCTGCGCATAGCATCTGGAATGATATCTTAATATCAGAGAGTACGAAATCCGAATCAGTCAAACCATCATTGGGAGTTATGTGAGACCTTTGCAACAATGCAAGTCTTTGTCTGTCAAAATATGATTCTTAAGAACATCCAACTGTTCAAACGCGTTGTCGGTAACACAGATTCTCGGAATGCAATCTAAAACCATCAGAGTGGTACGAAATCCATAACGGGCAAAACTACGAACAGGGAGTATTGCGAAATCATTTGGATGCATTGCCTTTTATCAGTCAAATATGCACTCTACTAACAATCAAAAAACTCAAACGAGTTATGATGATAGCATTGTTTCCCGGAATTACAACTTCACTCATGAGAGAGGTGCAAAATCAATAATGGTTGGAACTTCGACCCGGGAATATTGCTATACCATGGTAACTATGCTAGCCCTGATAAGACGAAAAGAAACTCTTAAGAGTGATCCAACCTCCAAAGGAGGTACCAGTTGAGTAGGTCTCACAATTGTGGTTCAAAACCATAGTAGAGGTGCGAAATCCGTATTCGTCTCAAAACATTAATCGGGAGGATTTCGAGTCATTTGGAACATGCTTGCCTTTTGCCGTCAAATAAGCACTTTGAGAATGATCCATCCACTCCAACGGTTGACCGTAGGCGTAGCTTCTGGAATTGATATCCAAATCAAAGGGAGGTATACGAAATTCGAAAATCGTCAAACCCTCTAACGGGAGATTGGCGAGAATTGGCATCAATTCAAGTCATTTGTCTGTCAATATGAACTTAAAGAGCGATTCAACTGCTCAAACAGTTTACGGTAACACAGATTCTGGAATTCCAATTAAACTATCAGAGTGGTACAAAATCCTAACTGTCAAAACTTCAAAAGGATATACGAGTCATTGGTAGCAATGTCTTTATCAGTCAAAATATGCACTCTAATAACAATACAACTACTCAAACGAGTGGGCTGCATAGCTTCCCAGAATACAATCTAATTATCGAGAGGTGCAAATTCCATAATGGTTTGAAACTTCAAACCGGAAGGATTGCGATACCTTTGAAACTAGCTAGCCTTTATCTGTCGAAAGAAACTCTGTAAGATCGATCAACCTCTCAAACGAGTTGCCAGTTGCATAGTTCTCAGAATTCTGGCCAAAACCATGTAGAGGTACGAAATCCTTATTCGTCAAAACATCAATAGGGAGAATGCGGGTAATTGGCAACTATGCTAGCCTTTTTCCGTCAAATAGCACTTTGAAAATGATTATCCACTCCAAAGGGTGCGGTTGCAACTTTCTGGAATTGATATCCAAACCATCCAAGAGGTTCGAAATCCAACAGTCAAACCTTCAAACGGGAGTATCGCAGATGTTGGCAACAAGCAAGTCATTTGTCTACAAATAGAACTCTTAAGCATGATCAAATTTCTCAAACGAGTTGCCGGTATTCGAGATTCTCGGAATTCATCTAAACCATAAGAGTGTACGAATAATGACGGTCCAAACTTTAACAAGGGAGTATTGCGTGAAATTTGGTTAGCAAGTCTTTTATCAGTCAAATAAGCACTCTTAATAACGTTCCAACAACTCAAACGAGTTGATGTGCCATCGACATCCGGAATTACAATTAAATCATCAGAGATGTGCAAAATCCATAATGGTGAAACTTCAAACGGGAGTATTGCGATACCTTTGGTAACTAAGCTAGTCTTTATCTGTCAAAAGAAACTCTTAAGAGCGATCCAACTCTCAAACGAGTCCCCCGTTGCATAGCTTCTAGAATTTGGTCAAAACCATCTAGATGTACGAAAACCGTATTCGTCAAAACACAATCGGAGAAGTGCGAGTCATTTGGCAAATATGCTAGCTTTGACAGTAATAGCACTTTTAAGAATGAGCCATCCACTCCAACGGGTTGTTGGTAGCATAGCTTCCGGAATTGAGATCCAAAACTCTTATAGTGGTACGAAATCCAAAATGTCAAAACCTCAAATGGGAGTTATGCGAGATAGTAGGCAACAATGCAAGTCTTTTGTCTGCCCAATATGAACTCTTAAGATGATCCAACTGTTCAAACGAGTTTGCCGGTAACACACGATACTCGGAATTCATCTAAACATCAGAGTGGTACGAAATCCATAATGGTCAAAACTTCAAACAGGGAGTATTGCGAGTCCTTTGGTACCAATGCCTTTTCAGTCAAATATGCACTCTAATAAAACAATCCAACAACTCAACGAGTTGATGGTAGCATGCTTCACGAAATTGCAATCTAAATCACAGAAAGTTGCAAAATCCATTCGGTTGAAATTCAAACGGGGTATTGCGAACCTTGATAAATATGCTGACCTTTATCTGCTGAAAATAAACACTTAAGAGCGAACCAAACCTCGAAACATTTGCAAGTTGCATATATACTTTGAATTTGGTAAAACCATCGAAGAGGTCGGAATCCGATTCGTCAACAATCAATCCGGGAGAATTGCGGGTCATTTGGGACTATGATGTAGCTTTTTGGCAGTCAAATGTGAACTTTGAGAATGATCCATCCACTCCAATGGGTTTCCGGTTGCAATATTCCGGTAATTGAGGTATCTGTACCATCAGAGGTATAATCGATCATTCAACCTTCAAATTTGGAGTAGGACGAGACATTTTTTGACAACAATGCAAGTCTATGGTCTGTAATATGAGCTCTTAAGAATCCAACTGCTTCAAACGTTGTGGCCGGTAACAACAGATTATGGGAATTACAATCTAAACCATCAGAGTGGTACGAAATCCATAACTGTCAAAACTTCAAACAGGGAGTATTGCGAATCATTTGGTAGCAATGTCTTTTATCAATCAAATATGCACTCTTAATAACGCTAAAAAAACTCAAAAGAGTTGATGATAGCATAGTTTCCCGGAATTACAATCTAAATCATGAGAGAGGTGCAAAATCCATAATGGTTGCAACTTTAAACCGGGAGTATTGCGATACCATTGGTAACTATGCTAGCCCTTTATAAGACGAAAAGAAACTCTTAAGAGCGATCCAACCTCTCAAACGAGGTGTCAGTTGCATAGCTTCTCACAATTGTTGTCAAAACCATCGTAGAGGTACGAAATCCGCATTCTTCAAAACATCAATCTGGGAGAATTGCGAGTCATTTGGCAACTATGCTTGCCTTTTGCCAGTCAAAAAAGAACTTTTGGGAATGATCCATCCACTCCAACGGGTTACCGGTAGCGTAGCTTCCTGGAATTGATATCCAAATCATCAGAGAGGTACGAAATCCGAATCAGTCAAACCATCAAACTGGGAGTATTGCGCGACATTTGGCAATAATTCAAGTCATTTGTCTGTCAAATATGAACTCTAAAGAGCGATCCAACTGCTCAAACGAGTTTCCGGTAACACAGATTCTCGGAATTACAATCAAAACTATCAGAGTGGTACGAAATCCATAACGGTCAAAACTTCAAACAGGGAGTATTACGAGTCATTTGGTAGCAATGTCTTTTATCAGTCAAATGTGCACTCTTAATAACAATCCAACTACTCAAACGAGTTGATTGTGGTTTAACTTCCCGGAATTACAATCTAAATCATCAGAGAGGTGCAAATTCCATAATGGTTGAAACTTCAAACCGGAAGTATTGCGATGCCTTTGATAACTATGCTAGACCTTTATCTATCGAAAAGAAACTCTTAAGAGCGATCCAACCTCTCAAACGAGTTGCCAGTATCATAGCTTCTCAGAATTCTGGCCAAAACCATCGTAGAGGTACGAAATCCTTATTCGTCAAAACATCAATCAGGAAGAATTGCGAGTCATTTGGCAACTATGCTAGCCTTTTCTCAGTCAAATTGGCAATTTTGAAATTGATTCATCCACTCCAACGGGTTGCCGGTTACATAACTTCCTGGAATTGATATCCAAACCATCAGAGTGGTACGATATCCAAATAAGTCAAACCTTCAAACTGGGAGTATTGCGAGATAGTTGGCAACATGCAAGTCATTTGTCTGTCTAATATGAGCTCTTAAGAACGATCCAACTGCTCAAACGAGTTGCCGGTAACACAGATTTTGGGAATTATAATCTAAACCATTAGAGTGGTACGAAATCCATAACGGTCAAAACTTCAAGCAGGGAGTATTGCGAGTCATTTGGTAGCAATGCCTTTTATCAGTCAAATATGCACTCTTAATAACAATCCAACAACGCGAACGAGTTGATGGAAGCATGGCATCCCGGAATTACAATCAAAATCCTCAGAGAGGTGCAAAATCCATTATGGTGGAAATTTTAAACTGGGATTATTGCGATACCTTTAGTAACTATGGTAGCCCTTTATCTGCTGAACAGAGACTCTTAAAGCGAACCAACCTCGCACAAAATTTGCAAGTTAGATAGCTTCTTAGAATTGTGGTCAAAACCATCGTAGAGGTACGAAAACCGCATTCGTCAAAACATCAATCCGGGAGAATTGCGAGTCATTTGGCAACTATGCTACCCTTTTGACAGTCCAATAGGCACTTTTGAGAATGATCCATCCACTCTAACGGGTTGCCGGTAGCGTAGCTTCCTGGAATTGATATCCAAACTATCAGAGAGGTACGAAATCCAAATCAGTCAAACCTTCAAACTGGGAGTATCGCGAGAAATTTTGCAACAATGTAAGTCTTTTGTCTGCCAAATATGAAATCTTAAGAACGATCCAACTGCTCAAACGAGTTCCCGGTAACCCAGATTCTCGGAATTACAATCAAAACCATCAGAGTGGTACGAAATCCATAACGGTCAAAACTTCAAACAGGGAGTATTGCGAGAAATTATGTAGCAATGTCTTTTATCAGTCATATATGCACACTTAATAACATTCCAACAACTTAAACGTGTTGATTGTGGCATAGCTTCCCGGAATTACAATCTAAATCATCAGAGAGGTGCAAAATCCATAGTGGTTCAAACTTCAAATCGGGAGTATTGCGAGACCTTTGGTAACTAAGCTAGTCTTTTATCTGTCAAAAAGAAACTCTTAAGAGCGATCCAACCTCTCAAACGAGTCGCAAGTTGCATAGCTTCTCAGAATTCTTGTCAAAACCATCTTAGATGTACGAAATCCGTATTCGTCAAAACATCAATCCGGGAGAATTACGAGTCATTTGGCAACTATGCTAGCCTTTTTTCAGTGAAATAGGCACTTTTAAAAATGATCCATCCACTCCAACGGGTTGTCGGTTGCATAGCTTCCTGGACTTGATATCCAAACCATCAGAGTGGTACGAAATCAAAATCAGTCAAACCTTCAAACTGGGATTATTGCGAGATAGTTGGCAACAATGCAAGCCTTTTGTCTGCCAAATGTTAACTCTTAAGAATGATCCAACTGTTAAAACGAGTTGCCGGTAACACAGATTCTCGGAATTAAAATCTAAACCATCAGAGTGGTACGAAATCCATAACTGTCAAAACTTCAAACAGGGAGTATTGCGAGTCATTTGGTACCAATGCCTTTTATCAGTCAAATATGCACTCTTAATAACAATCCAACAACTCAAACGAGTTGATAGTAGCATTGCTTCCCGGAATTGCAATCTAA
This sequence comes from Kingdonia uniflora, assembly GCA_014058105.1. Taxonomy (NCBI): domain Eukaryota; kingdom Viridiplantae; phylum Streptophyta; class Magnoliopsida; order Ranunculales; family Circaeasteraceae; genus Kingdonia; species Kingdonia uniflora. The sequence goes on along the minus strand of JACGCM010001047.1, from coordinate 84,021 downwards.
ATCATCAGAGAGTTGCAAAATCCGTTACGGTTGAAATTTCAAACCGGGAGTATTGCGATACATTTGGTAACTATGCTAGCCCTTTATCTACTGAAAAGAAACACTTAAGAGTGAACCAACCTCGCAAACAATTTGCAAGTTGCATATCTTCTTAGAATTGTGGACAAAACCATCGTAGAGGTACGAAATCCGTATTCGTCAAAACATCAATCCGGGAGAATTGCGGGTCATTTAGCAACTATGCCTAGTTTTTGGCAGCCCAATAGGCACTTTTGAGAATGATCCATCCAGTCCAACGGGTTTCCGGTTGCATAGCTTCCTGGAATTGATATCATAACCATTAGAGAGGTACGAAATCCGAATCAGTCAAACCATCAAATTGGGAGTATTACCAGACATTTGGCAACAATGCAAGTCTTTTGCCAGTCAAATATGAGCTCTTAAGAACGATCCAACTGCTCAAGCGAGTTGCCGGTAACACAGATTATGGGAATTACAATCTAAACCATCAGAGTGGTACGAAATCCATAACTGTCAAAACTTCAAACAGGGAGTATTGCGAGTCATTTGGTAGCAATGCCTTTTATCAGTCAAATATGCACTCTTAATAACAATCCATCAACTCGAACGAGTTGGTTGTAGCATAGCTTCCCGGAATTACAATCTAAATCATCAGAGAGGTGCAAAATCCATTATGGTTGAAATTTCAAACTGGGATTATTGCGATACCTTTAGTAACTATGCTAGCCCTTTATCTGCTGAAAGGAGACTCTTAATAGTGAAACAACCTCGCAAACAATTTGCAAGTTGCATAGCTTCTTAGAATTGTGCTCAAAGCCATCGTAGAGGTACGAAATCCGTATTCGTCAAAACATCAATCCGGGAGAATTGCGAGTCATTTGACAACTATGCTAGCCTTTTGTCAGTCCAATAGGCACTTTTGCGAATGATCCATCAGCTCTAACGGGTTGCCGGTAGCGTAGCTTCCTGGAATTGATATCCAAACCATCAGAGAGGTACGAAATCCAAATCAGTCAAACCTTCAAACTGGGAGTATCGTGGGAAATTTTGCAACAATGCAAGTCTTTTGTCTGCCAAATATGAACTCTAAAGAACGATCCAACTGTTCAAACGAGTTGCCGGTAACCCAGATTCTCGGAATTACAATCTAAACCACCAGGGTGGTACGAAATCCATAACGGTCAAAACTTCAAACAGGGAGTATTGCGAGAAATTTTGTTGCAATGTCTTTTATCAGTCATATATGCACACTTAATAACATTCCAACAACTCAAACGTGTTGATTGTGGCATAGCTTCCCGGAATTACAATCTAAATCATCAGAGAGGTGCAAAATCCTTAATGGTTCAAACTTCAAACCGGGAGTATTGCGATACCTTTGGTAACTAAGCTAGTCTTTTATCTGTCGAAAAGAAACTCTTAATAGCGATCCAACCTCTCAAACGAGTCGAAAGTTGCATAGCTTCTCAAAATTCTTGTCAAAACCATCTTGGATGTACGAAATCCGTATTCGTCAAAACATCAATCCGAGAGAATGGCGAGTCATTTGGCAACTATGCTAGCATTTTTTCAGTCAAATAGGCACTTTTAAGAATGATCCATCCACTCCAACGGGTTGTCGGTTGCATAGATTCCTGGAATTGATATCCAAACCATCAGAGTGGTACGAAATCCAAATCAGTCAAACCTTCAAACTGGAATTATTGCGAGATAGTTGGCAACAATGCAAGCCTTTTGTCTGTCAAATGTGAACTCTTAAGAATGATCCAACTGTTAAAACGAGTTGCCGGTAACACAGATTCTCGGAATTACAATCTAGACCATCAGAGTGGTAAGAAATCCATAACGGTCAAAACTTCAAACAGGGAGTATTGCGAGTCATTTGGTAGCAATGCCATTTATCAGTCAAATATGCACTCTTAATAACAATCCATCAACTCGAACGATTTGGTTGTAGCATAGCTTCCCCGAATTACAATTTAAATCATCAGAGAGGTGCAAAATCCATTATGGTTGAAATTTGAAACTGGGATTATTGCGATACCTTTAGTAACTATGCTAGCCATTTATCTGCTGAAAGGAGACTCTTAATAGCGAAACAACCTCGCAAACAATTTGCAAGTTGCATAGCTTCTTAGAATTGTGGCCAAAGCCATCGTAGTGGTACGAAATCCGTATTCGTCAAAACATCAATCCGGGAGAATTGCGAGTCATTTGGCAACTATGCTAGCCTTTTGTCAGTCCAATAGGCACTTTTGCGAATGATCCATCAGCTCTAACGGGTTACCGGTTGCGTAGCTTCCTGGAATTGATATCCAAACCATCAGAGAGGTACGAAATCCAAATCAGTCAAACCTTCAAACTGGGAGTATCGTGGGAAATTTTGCAACAATGCAAGTCTTTTGTCTGCCAAATATGAACTCTAAAGAACGATCCAACTGTTCAAACAAGTTGCCGGTAACCCAGATTCTCGGAATTACAATCTAAACCATCAGGGTGGTACGAAATCCATAACGGTCAAAACTTTAAACAGGGAGTATTGCGAGAAATTATGTAGCAATGTCTTTTATCAGTCATATATGCACACTTAATAACATTCCAACAACTCAAACGTGTTTATTGTGGCATAGCTTCCCGGAATTACAATCTAAATCATCAGAGAGGTGCAAAATCCTTCATGGTTCAAACTTCAAACCGGGAGTATTGCGATACCTGTGGTAACTAAGCTAGTCTTTTATCTGTCGAAAAGAAACTCTTAAGAGCGATCCAACCTCTCAAATGAGTCGAAAGTTGCATAGCTTCTCAGAATTCTAGTCAAAACCATCTTAGATGTACGAAATCCGTATTCGTCAAAACATCAATCCGGGAGAATTGCAAGTCATTTGGCAACTATGCTAGCCTTTTTTTCAGTCAAATAGGCACTTTTAAGAATGATCCATCCACTCCAACGGGTTGTCGGTTGCATAGCTTCCTGGAATTGATATCCAAACCATCAGAGTGGTACGAAATCCAAATCAGTCAAACCTTCAAACTGGGATTATTGCGAGATAGTTGGCAACAATGCAAGCCTTTTGCCTGCCAAATGTGAACTCTTAAGAATGATCCAACTGTTAAAACGAGTTGCCGGTAACACAGATTCTCGGAATTACAATCTAAACCATCAGAGTGGTACGAAATCCATAACGGTCAAAACTTCAAACAGGGAGTATTGCGAGTCATTTGGTAGCAATGCCTTTTATCAGCCAAATATGCACTCTTAATAACAATCCATCAACTCAAACGGGTTGGTTGTAGCATTGCTTCCCGGAATTACAATCTAAATCATCAGAGAGGTGCAAAATCCATTATGGTTGAAATTTCAAACTGGGATTATTGCGATACCTTTGGTAACTATGCTAGCCCTTTATCTGCTGAAAGGAGACTCTTAATAGCGAAACAACCTCGCAAACAACTTGCAAGTTGCATAGCTTCTTAGAATTGTGGTCAAAGCCATCGTAGAGGTACGAAATCCGTATTCGTCAAAACATCAATCCGGGAGAATTGCGAGTCATTTGGCAACTATGCTAGCCTTTTGTCAGTCCAATAGGCACTTTTGCGAATGATCCATCAGCTCTAACGGGTTGCCGGTAGCGTTGCTTCCTGGAATCGATATCCAAACCATCAGAGAGGTACGAAATCCAAATCAGTCAAACCTTCAAACTGGGAGTATCGTGGGAAATTTTGCAACAATGCAAGTCTTTTGTCTGCCAAATATGAACTCTAAAGAACGATCCAACTGTTCAAACGAGTTGCCGGTAACCCAGATTCTCGGAATTACAATCTAAACCATCAGGGTGGTACGAAATCCATAACGGTGAAAACTTCAAACAGGGAGTATTGCTAGAAATTATGTAGCAATGTCTTTTATCAGTCATATATGCACACTTAATAACATTCCAGCAACTCAAACGTGTTGATTGTGGCATAGCTTCCCGGAATTACAATCTAAATCATCAGAGATGTGCAAAATCCATAATGGTTGAAACTTCAAAACGGGAGTATTGCGATACCTTTGGTAACTAAGCTAGTCTTTTATCTGTCAAAAAGAAACTCTTAAGAGCGATCCAACCTCTCAAACGAGTCGAAAGTTGCATAGCTTCTCAGAATTCTTGTCAAAACCATCTTAGATGTACGAAATCCGTATTCGTCAAAACATCAATCCGGGAGAATTGCAAGTCATTTGGCAACTATGTTAGCCTTTTTCAGTCAAATAGGCACTTTTAAGAATGATCCATCCACTCCAACGGGTTGTCGGTTGCATAGCTTCCTGGAATTGATATCCAAACCATCAGAGTGGTACGAAATCCAAATCAGTCAAACCTTCAAACTGGGATTATTGCGAGATCGTTGGCAACATTGCAAGCCTTTTGTCTGCTAAATGTGAACTCTTAAGAATGATCCAACTGTTAAAACGAGTTGCCGGTAACACAGATTCTCAGAATTACAATCTAAACCATCAGAGTGGTACGAAATCCATAACGGTCAAAACTTCAAACAGGGAGTATTGCGAGTCATTTGGTACCAATGCCTTTTATCAGTCAAATATGCACTCTTAATAACAATCCAACAACTCAAACGAGTTAATGGTAGCATTGCTTCCCGGAATTGCAATCTAAATCATCAGAGAGTTGCAAAATCCATTGCGGTTGAAATTTCAAACTGGGAGTATTGCGATACCTTTGGTAACTATGCTAGCCCTTTATCTGCTGAAAAGAAACACTTAAGAGTGAACCAACCTCGCAAATAATTTGCAAGTTGCATATCTTCTTATAATTGTGGTCAAAACCATCGTAGAGGTACGAAATCCGTATTCGTCAAAACATCAATCCGGGAGAATTGCGGGTCATTTGGCAACTATTCTTAGCTTTTGGCAGCCCAATAGGCACTTTTGAGAATGATCCATCCACTCCAACGGGTTTCCGGTTGCATAGCTTCCTGGAATTGATATCTTAACCATCAGAGAGGTACGAAATCCGAATCAGTCAAACCTTCAAATTGGGAGTATTACGAGACATTTGGCAACAATGCAAGTCTTTTGTCAGTCAAATATGAGCTCTTAAGAACGATCAAACTGCTCAAACGAGTTGCCGGTAACACAGATTATGGGAATTACAATCTAAACCATCAGAGTGGTACGAAATCCATAACGGTCAAAACTTCAAACAGGGAGTATTGCGAGTCATTTGGTAGCAATGCCTTTTATCAGTCAAATATGCACTCTTAATAACAATCCAATAACTCGAACGAGTTGGTTGTAGCATAGCTTCCCGGAATTACAATCTAAATCATCAGAGAGGTGCAAAATACATTTTGGTTGAAATTTCAAACCGGGATTATTGCGATACCTTTAGTAACTATGCTTGCCCTTTATATGCTGAAAGGAGACTCTTAAGAACGAAACAACCTCGCAAACAATATGCAAGTTGCATAGCTTCTTAGTATTGAGGTCAAAGCCATCGTAGAGGTACGAAATCCGTATTCGCACACACATCAATCCGGGAGAATTGCGAGTCATTTGGCAACTATGCAAGCCTTTTGTCAGTCCAATATGCATTTTTGAGAATGATCCATCCACTCCAACGGGTTTCCGGTTGCATAGCTTCCTGGAATTTAAATCTTAACCATCAGAGAGGTACAAAATCCGAAACAGTCAAACCTTCAAATTGGGAGTATTAAGAGACATTTGGCAACAATTCAAGTCATTTGTCTGACAAATATGAACTCTTAAGAATGATCCAACTGCTCTAACGAGTTGCCGGTAACACAGATTCTCAGAATTACAATCGAAACTATCAGAGTGGTACGAAATCCATAACGGTGAAAACTTCAAGCAGGGAGAATTACGAGTCATTTGTTAGCAATGTCTTTTATCAGTCAAATATGCACTCTTAATTACAATCCAACTACTCAAACGAGTTGAATGTTGCATAGCTTCCCAGAATAACAATCTAAATCATCAGAGAGGTGCAAATTCCATAATGGTTGAAACTTCAAACCGGAAGTATTGCGATACCATTGATAACTATGCTAGCGCTTTATCTGTCGAAAAGAAACTCTTAAGAGCGATGCAAGCTCTCAAACGAGTTGCCAGTTGCATAGCTTCTCAGAATTCTAGTCAAAACAATCTTAGAGGTACGAAATCCTTATTCGTCAAAACATCAATCCGGGAGAATTGCGAGTCATTTGACAACTATGCTAGCCTTTTGTCAGTCAAATAGGCACTTTTGAAAATGATCCATCCACTCCAACGGGTTGCCGGTAGCATACCTTCCTGGAATTGATATCCATACCATCAGAGGGGTACGAAATCCGAATTAGTCAAACCTTCAAACTGGGAGCATTGCAAGATAGTTGGCCACAATGCAAGTCTTTTGTCAGCCAAATATGAACTCTTAAGAACGATCCAACTTCTCAAGCGAGTTACCGGTAACCCAGATTCTCGGAATTACAATCTAAACCATCACAGTGGTACGAAATCCATAACGGTCAAAACTTCAAACAGGCAGTATTGCGAGAAATTTGGTAGCAATGTCTTTTATCAGTCAAATATGCACTCTTAATAACATTCCAACAACTCAATCGAGTTGATTTTGGCATAGCTTCCCGGAATTACAATTTAAATCATCAGAGAGGTGCAAAATCCATAATGGTTGAAACTTCAAAACGGGAGTATTGCGATACCTTTGGTAACTAAGCTAGTCTTTTATCTGCCGAACAGAAACTCTTAAGAGCGATCCAACCTCTCAAACGAGTCGCCAGTTGCATAGCTTCTCTGAATTCTGGTCAAAACCATCTTAGATGTACGAAATCCGTATTCGTCAAAACATCAATCCGGGAGAATTGCAAGTCATTTGGCAACTATGCTAGCATTTGGTCAGTCAAATTGGCACTTTCAAGAATGATCCATCCACTCCAACGGGTAGTCGGTAGCATAGCTTCCTGGAATTGATATCCAAACCATCAGAATGGTACAAAATCATAATCAGTCAAACCTTCAAACTGGGAGTATTGTGAGATAGTTGGCAACAATGCAAGCCTTTTTTATGCCAAATATGAACTCTTATGAATGATCCATCAGTTCAAACGAGTTGCCGGTAACACAGATTCTCGGAATTATAATCTAAACTTAAAACAGGGAGTATTGCGACTCATTTGGTACCAATGCCTTTTATCAGTCAAATATGCACTCTTAATAACAATCCAACAACTCAAACGAGTTGATGGTAGCATTGCTTCCCGGAATTGCAATCTAAATCATCAGAGAGTTGCAAAATCTATTACGGTTGAAATTTTAAACCGGGAGTATTGCGATACCTTAGGTAACTATGCTAGCACTTTATCTGCTGAAAAGATACACTTATGAGCGAACCAACCTCGCAAACAATTTGCAAGTTGCATATCTTCTTAGAATTGTGGTCAAAACCATCGTAGGGGTACGAAATCCGTATTCGTCAAAACATCAATCCGGGAGAATTGCGGGTCATTTGGCAACTATGCCAGCTTTTTGGCAGTCCAATAGGCACTTTTGAGAATGATCCATCCACTCCAACGGGTTTCCGGTTGCATAGCTTCCTGGAATTGATATCTTAACCATCAGAGAGGTGCGAAATCCGAATCAGTCAAACCTTCAAATTGGGAGTATTACTAGACATTTGGCAACAATGCAAGTCTTTTGTCTGTCAAATATGAGCTCTTAAGAATGATCCAACTGCTCAAACGAGTTGCCGGTAACACAGATTATGGGAATTACAATCTGAACCAACAGAGTGGTACGAAATCCATAACGTTCAAAACTTCAAACAGGGAGTATTGCGAATCCTTTGGTTGCAATGTCTTTTATCAATCAAATATCCACTCTTAATAACAATCAAACTACTCAAACGAGTTGATTGTGGCATAGCTTCCCAGAATTACAATCTAAATCATCAGAGAGGTACAAAATCCATAATGGTTGAAATTCAAACCGGGAGTAATGCGATACCTTTGGTAACTAAGCTAGCCCTTTATCTGTCGAAAAGAAACTCTTAAGAGCGACCCAATCTCTCAAACGAGTTGCCAGTAGCATAGCTTCTTAGAATTCTGGTCAAAACCATCGTAGAGGTACGAAATCCTTATTCGTCAAAACATCAATCCGGGAGAATTGCGAGTCATTTGGCAACTATGCTAGCCTTTTTGTCAGTCCAATAGGCACTTTTGAGAATGATCCATCCACTCCAATGGGTTTCCGGTTGCATAGCTTCCTGGAATTGATATCTTAACCATCAGTGAGGTACGAAATCCGAATCAGTCAAACCTTATAATTGGGAGTATTGCGAGACATTTTGCAACAATGCAAGTCATTTGTCTGTCAAATATGAACTCTTAAGAACAATCCAGCTGTTCAAACGCGTTGTCGGTAGCACAGATTCTCGGAATTGCAATCTAAACCATCAGAGTGGTACGAAATCCATAACGGTCAAAACTACAAACAGGGAGTATTGCGAATCATTTGGTAGCATTGCCTTTTATCAGTCAAATATGCACTCTTAATAACAATCCAACTACTCAAACGAGTTGATGATAGCAAAGTTTCCCGGAATTACAATCTAAATCATGAGAGAGGTGCAAAATCCCTAATGGTTGGAACTTCAAGCCGAGAGTATTGCGATACCTTTGGAAACAATGCTAACTCTTAAGAGCGATCCATCCTCTCGAACGAAGTGCCAGTTGCATAGCATCTCACAATTATGGACAAAACCATCGTAGAGGTACGAAATCCGTATTCGTCAAAACATCAATCCGGGAGAATTGCGAGTCATTTGGCAACTATGCTTGCCTTTTGCCAGTCAAATAAGCACTTTTGAGAATGATCCATCCACTCCAACGGGTTGCCGGTAGCGTAGCTTCCTGGAATTGATATCCAAATCATCAGAGAGGTACTAAATCCGAATCAGTCAAACCTTCCAAGTGGGAGTATTGCGATCCAACTGCTCAAACGAGTTTTCGTTAACACAGATTCTCGGAATTACAATCTAAACTATCAGAGTGGTACGAAATCCATAACGGTCAAAACTTCACACAGGGAGTATTACGAGTCATTAGGAAGCAATGTCTTTTATTAGTCAAATATGCACTCTTAATAACAATCCAACTACTAAACGAGTTGATTGTGGCATAGCTTCCTGGAATTACAATCTACATTATCAGAGAGGTGCAAATTCCATAATGGTTGAAACTTCAAGCTGGAAGTATTGCGATACCCTTGATAACTATGCTAGCCCTTCCTCTGTCGAAAAGAAACTCCTAAGAGCGATCCAACCTCTCAAACGAGTTGCCAGTTGCATAGCTTCTCAGATTTCTGGCCAAAACCATCGTAGAGGTACGAAATCCTTATTCGTCAAAACATCAATCCGGGAGAATTGCGAGTCACTTGGCAACTATGCTAGCCTTTTGTTAGTCAAATAGGCACTTTTGAAAATTATCCATCCACTCCAACGGGTTTCCGGTAGCATAACTTTCTGGAATTGATATCCAAAACATCAGAGAGGTACGAAATCCAAATCAGTCAAACCTTCAAACTGGGAGTATTGCAAGATAGTTGACAACAATGCAAGTCTTTTGTCTACCAAATATGAACTCTTAAGAACGATCTAACAGTTCAATCGAGTTACCGGAAACACAGATTCTCGGAATTGCAATCTAAACCATCAGAGTGGTACGAAATCCATAACGGTCAAAACTTCAAAAGGGAGTATTGCGAGAAATTTCGTAGCAATGACGTGTATCAGTCAAATATGCACTCTTAATAACAATCCAACTACTCAAACGAGTTGATTGTGGCATAGCTTCCCCGAATTACAATCTAAATCATCAGAGAGGTGCAAAATCCATAATGGTCGAAACTTCAAACCTGGAGTATTGCGGTACCTTTGGTAACTAAGCTAGCCCTTTATCTGCCGAAAAGAAACTCTAAAGAGGGAACCAACCTCGCAAACAATTTGCAAGTTACATAGCTTCTTAGAATTGAGGTCAAAACCATCGTAGAGGTACGAAATCATTATTCGTCAAAACATCAATCCGGGAGAATTGTGAGTCATTTGGCAACTATGCTAGCCTTTTGTCAGTCAAATTGGCACTTTTGAAAATGATCCATCCACTCCAACGGGTTGTCGGTAGCATAGCTTCCTTGAATTGATATCCAAACCATCAGAGTGGTACGAAATCCAAATCAGTCAAACCTTTAAACTGGGAGTATTGCAAGATAGTTGGCAACAATGTAAGTCTTTTGACCGCCAAATATGAACTCTTAAGAATGATCCAACTGTTCAAACGAGTTGCCGGTAACACAGATTCTCGATATTATAATCTAAACTATCAGAGTGGTACGAAATCCATAACGGTCAAAATTTCAAACAGGGAGTATTGCGAGTCATTTGGTAGTAATGCCTTTAATCAGTCAAATATGCACTCTTAATAACAATCCAACAACTTAAACGAGTTGATTGAAGCATTGCTTCCCGGAATTGTAATCTAAATCATCAGAGAGGTACAAAATCTATTATGGTTGAAATTTCAAACCGGGAGAATTGCGATACCTTTAGTAACTATGCTAGCCCTTTATTTGCTGAAAAGAGACTCTTAAGAGCGAACCAACCTCCCAAACAATTTGCAAGTTGCATAGCTTCTTAGAATTGTGGTCAAAACCATCGTAGAGGTACGAAATCCGTATTCGTCAAAACATCAATCCGGGAGAATTGCGAGTCATTTGGCAACTATGTTTGCCTTTTGTCAGTCCAATAGGTACTTTTGAGAATGATCCATCCTCTCCAACGGGTTTCCGGTTGCATAGCTTCCTGGAATTGATATCTTAACCATCAGAGAGGTACAAAATCCGAATCATTCAAACCTTCAAATTGGGAGTATTACGAGACATTTGGCAACAATGCAAATCTTTTTTCTGTCAAATATGAGGTCTTAAGAACGATCCAACTGCTCAAACGAGTTGTCGGTAACACAGATTATGGGAATTACAATCTAAACCATCAGAGTGGTACGAAATCCATAACGGTCAAAACTTCAAACAGGGAGTATTGCGAATCATTTGGTAGCAATGTCTTTTATCAATCAAATATGCACTCTTTATAACAATCCAGCTACTCAAGCGAGTTGATTGTGGCATAGCTTCCCGGAATTACAATCTAAATCATCAGAGGGTGCAAAATCCATAATGGTTGAAACTTCAAACCGGGAGTATTGCGATACCATTGGTAACTAAGCTAGCCCTTTATCTGCCGAAAAGAAACTCTAAAGAGGGAACCAACCTCGCAAACAATTTGCAAGTTGCATAGCTTCTTAGAATTGAGGTCAAAACCATCGTAGAGGTACGAAATCATTATTCGTCAAAACATCAATCCGGGAGAATTGTGAGTCATTTGGCAACTATGCTAGCCTTTTGTCAGTCAAATTGGCACTTTTGAAAATGATCCATCCACTCCAACGGATTGCCGGTAGCATAACTTCCTGGAATTGATATCCAAACCATCAGAGAGGTGCAAAATCCGAATCAGTCAAACCTTCAAATTGGGAGTATTGCAAGATAGTTGGCAACAATACAAGTCTTTTGTCTGCCAAATATGAACTCTTAAGAACGATCCAACTATTCCAACGAGTTGCCTGTAACAATATTCTCGGAATTACAATCTAAACCATCAGATTGGTACGAAATCCATAACGGTCAAAACTTCAAACAGGGAGTACTGCGAATCATTTGGTAGCATTGCCTTTTATCCGTCAAATATGTACTCTAAATAACAATCCAACAACTCAAACGAGTTGATGGTAGCATAGTTTCTTGGAATAACAATCTAAATCTTCAGAGAGGTGCAATATCCATAATCGTTGAAACTTCAAACCGGGAGTATTGCGATACCTTTGATAACTATGCTAGCCCTTTATCTGTCGAAAAGAAACTCTTAAGAGCGAACTATCCTCGCAAACAATTTGCAAGTTGCATAGCTTCTTATAACGTTCAAAACTATAACGTTCAAAACTTCCAACAGGGAGTATTGCGAGTCATTTGGTAGCAATGTCTATTATCAGCCTTATATGAAAATTTAACAACAATCCAACTACTCAAGCGAGTTGATGGTAGCATAGCTTCCCGGAATTGCAATCTAAATCATCAAAGAGGTGTAAAATCCATAATGGTTGAAACTTTAAACCGGGAGTATTGCGATACCTTTGGTAACTATGCGAGCCCCTTATCTGTCGAAAAGAAACTCTTAAGATCGATCCAACCTCTTAAACGAGTTGCCAGTTGCATAGCTTCTCTGAATTGTGGTCAAAAGCATCGCAGAGGTACGAAATCCGTAATCGTCAAAACATCAATCCGGGGGAATTGCGAGTCATTTGGCAACTATGCTTGCCTTTTGTCAGTCAAATAGGCAATTTTTTGAATGATCCGTCCACTCCAACGGGTTTCCGGTAGCATAGCTTCCTAGAATAGATATCTAAACCATTAGAGAGGTATAAAATCCGAATCTGTCAATCCTTCAAATTGGGATTATTGCGATACATTTGGCAACAATGCAAGTCTTCTTTCTGTCAAATATGAACTATTAAGAACTATCCAGCCGCTCAAACGTGTTTCCGGTAACATAGATTCTCAGAATTTCAATCTAAACCATCAGAGTGGTATGAAATCCATAACGGTCAAAACTCCAAACAGGGAGTATTGCGAGTCATTTGGCAGCAATGTCATTTATCAGTCAAATATAAACTCTTAATAACAATCCAACTACTCAAACGGGTTGACGGTAGCATAGCTTCCCGGAATTACAATCTAAATCATCAGAGAGGTGTAAAATCCATAATGGTTGTAACTTCGAACCGTGAGTATTGCGATACCTTTGGAAACTATGCTAGCCCTTTATCTGACGAAAAGAAACACTCAAGAGCGATCCAACCTCGCAAACTATTTGCCAGTAGCATAGCTTCTTAGAATTGTGGTCAAAACAATCGTAGAGGTTCGAAATCCGTATTCGTCAAAACATCAATCCGGGAGAATTGCGTGTAATTTGGCAACTATGCTAGCCTTTTGTAAGTCAAATAAGCACTTTTGAGAATGATCCATCAACACCCACGGGTTGCCGGTAGCATAATTTCATTGAATTGATATCCAAACCATTAGAGAGGTATGAAATCCTAATCAGTCAAACCATCAAACTGGGATTATTGCGAGACATTTGGCAACAATGCAAGTCCTTTGTCTGTCAAATATGAACTCTAAAGAGCGATCCAACTGCTCAAACGAGTTTCCGGTAACACAGATTCTCGGAATTACAATCTAAACCATCAGAGTGGTACGAAATCCATAACGGTCAAAACTTTAAACAGGGAGTATTGCAAATTATTTGGTAGCATTGCCTTTTATCAGTCAAATATGCACTCTTAATAATAATCCAACAACTCAGACGAGGTGATGGTAGCATAGTTTCTTGGAATAACAATTTAAATCATCAGAGAGGTGCAAAATCCATAATGGTTGAAACTTCAAACCGGGAGTATTGTGATACCTTTGGTAACTATGGTAGCCCTTTATCAGACGAAAAGAAACTCTTAAGAGCGATCCAACCTCTCGAACGGGTTGCCAGTTGCATAGCTTCTCACAATTGTGGTCAAAACCATCGTAGAGGTTCGAAATCCGTATTCGTCAAAACATCAATCCGGAAGAATTGCGAGTCATTTGGCAACTATGCTAGCCTTTTGTCAGTCAAATAGGCACTTTTGAGAATGATCCATCCACTTCAACGGGTTGCCGGCAGCGTAGCTTCCTGTAATTGATATCTAAATCATCAGAGAGGTACGAAATTTGAATCATTCAAACCATCAAACTGGGAGTATTGCGAGACATTTGGCAACAATTCAAGTCACTTGTCTGTCAAATATGAACTCTTAAGAACTTTCCAACTACTCAAACGAGTTACCGATAAACAGATTCTCGGAATTACAATCTAAACCATCAGAGTGGTACAAAATCTATAACGTTCAAAACTTCAAACAGAGAGTATTGCGAGTCATTTGGTAGCAATGTCTTTTATCAGTCAAATATGTACTCTTAATAACAATCCAACTACTCAAACGAGCTGATTGTGGCATAGCTTCCCGGAATTACAATCTAAATCATCAGAGAGGTACAAAATCTATAATGGTTGAAACTTCAAACCGGGAATATTGCGAAACCTTTGATAACTATGCTAGGCCTTAATCTATCAAAAAGAAACTCTTAATAGCGATCCAGCCTCTCAAACGTGTTGCCAGTTGCATAGCTTCTCAGAATTCTGGTCAAAACCATCGAAGAGCTACGAAATCCGTAATCGTCAAAACATCAATACGGAAGAATTGCGAGTCATTTTGCAACTATGATTGCCTTTTGTCAGTCAAATAGGCAATTTTTTAAAAGATCCGTCCACTCCAACGGGTTTCCAGTAGCATAGCTTCCTGGAATTGATATCTAAACCATTAGAGAGGTACAAAATCTGAATCAGTCAAACCTTCAAATTGGGATTATTGCGAGACATTTGGCAACAATGCATGTCTTTTGTCTGTCAAATATTAACTATTAAGAACTATCCAACTGCTCTAACGAGTTGCCGGTAACACAGATTATGGGAATTGCAATCTAAACCATCAGAGTGGTATGAAATCCATAACGGTCAAAACTCCAATAGGGAGTATTGCGAGTCATTTGGTACCAATGCCTTTTATCAGTCAAATATGCACTCTTAATAACAATCCAACAACTCAAACGAGTTGATGGTAGCATTGCTTCCCGGAATTGCAATCTAAATCATCAGAGAGTTGCAAAATCTATTACGGTTGAAATTTTAAACCGGGAGTATTGCGATACCTTAGGTAACTATGCTAGCACTTTATCTGCTGAAAAGATACACTTTTGAGCGAACCAACCTCGCAAACAATTTGCAAGTTGCATATCTTCTTAGAATTGTGGTCAAAACCATCGTAGAGGTACGAAATCCGTATTCGTCAAAACATCAATCCGGGAGAATTGCGGGTCATTTGGCAACTATGCTAGCTTTTTGGCAGTCCAATAGGCACTTTTGAGAATGATCCATCCACTCCAACGGGTTTCCGGTTGCATAGCTTCCTGGAATTGATATCTTAACCATCAGAGAGGTACGAAATCCGAATCAGTCAAACCTTCAAATTGGGAGTATTACAAGACATTTGGCAACAATGCAAGTCTTTTCTCAGTCAAATATGAGCTCTTAAGAGCGATCAAACTGCTCAAACGAGTTGCCGGTAACACAGATTATGGGAATTACAATCTAAACCATCAGAGTGGTATGAAATCCATAACGGTCAAAACTTCAAACAGGGAGTATTGCGAGTCATTTGGCAGCAATGTCATTTATCAGTCAAATATGCACTCTTAATAACAATCCAACTACTCAAATGAGTTGATGGTAGCATAGCTTCCCGGAATTATAATCTAAATCATCAGAGTGTTGCAAAATCCATAATGGTTATAACTTAGAACCGGGAGTATTGCGATACCTTTGGTAACTATGCTAGCCCTTTATCTGACGAAAAGAAACACTAAAGAGCAATCTAACCTAGCAAACTATTTGCCAGTTGCATAGCTTCTAAGAATTGTGGCCAAAACCATCGTAGAGGTACGAAATCCGTATTCGTCAAAACATCAATCTGGGAGAATTGCGAGTCATTAGGCAACTATGCTAGCCTTTTGTTAGTCAAATAGGCACTTTTGAGAATGATCCTTCAACTCCCACGGGTTGCCGGTAGCATAACTTCAATTAATTGATATTCAAACCATCTGAGAGGTACGAAATCCAAATCAGTCAAACCTTCAAACTGGGATTATTGTGTGACATTTGGCAATAATGCAAGTCTTTTGTTTGTCAAATATGAACTCTTAAGAACGATCCAACTGCTCAAACGAGTTGCCGGCAACACAGATTACGGGAATTACAATCTAAACCATCAGAGTGGTACAAAATCCATAACGGTCAAAACATCAAACATGGAGTATTGCGAGTCATTTGGTAGCAATGCCTTTTATCAGTCAAATATGCACTCTTAATAATAATCCAACAACTTAAACGAGTTGATGGTAGCATAGCTTCCCGAAATTTCAATATAAATCATCAGAGAGGTGCAAAATCCATGCTAGCCCTTTATCCGTCTAAAAGAAACTCAAAAGAGAGAACCAACCTCGCAAACAATTTGCAAGTTGCATAGCTTCTTAGAATTGAGGTCAAAACCATCGTAAAGGTACGAAATCTGTATTCGTCAAAACATCAATCCGGGAGAATTGCGATTCATTTGGCAACTATGCTAGCCTTGTGTCAGTCCAATAGGCACTTTTGAGAATGATCCATCCACTCAAACGGGTTTCCGGTTGCATAGCTTCCTAGAATTGATATCTTAACCATTAGAGCGGTACGAAATCCGAATCAGTCAAACCTTCAAATTGGGAGTATTGCGAGACATTTGGCAACAATGCAAGTCTTTTGTCAGTCAAATATGAACTATTAAAAGTGATCTAACTCTTCAAACGAGTTGCCAGTAACACAGACTCTCTGAATTTCAATTTAAACCATCAGAGTGGTAAGAAATCCATAACGGCCAAAACTTCAAACAGGGAGTATTGCGAGTCATTTGGTATCAATGCCTTTTATCAACCAAATATGCACTCTTAATAACAATCTAACAACTCAAACGTGTTGATGGTAGCGTAGCTTCCCGGAATTACAATCTAAATTATCAGAGAGGTGCAAAATAAATAATGGTTGAAGCTTCAAACCGGAGTATTGCGATACCTTTGATAACTATTCTAGCCCTTTATCTGTTGAAAAGAAACTATTAAGAGGTATACAACCTCTCAAACTAGTTGCCAGTTGCATAGGTTCTCAGAATTGTGGTCAAAACCATCATAGATGTACGAAATCCGTATTCGTCAAAACATCAATCTGGGAGAATTGCGAGTCATTTAGCAACTATGCTAGCCATTTGTCAGTCAAATAGGCACTTTTGAAATGATCCATCCACTCCAACGGGTTACCGGTAGCGAAGCTCCCTGTAATTGATATCCAAATCATCAGAGAGGTACGAAATCCGAAACAGGCAAACCTTCTAACTGGGAGTATTGCGAGACATTTGGCAACAATTCAAGTCACTTGTCTGCCAATTATGAACTCTTAAGAACCATCCAACTACTCAAACGAGTTACCGATAACACTGATTCTCCGAATTACAATCTAAACCATGAGAGTGGTACGAAATCCATAACGATCAAAACTTCAAACAGGGAGTATTGCGAGTCATTCGGTAGCAATGTCTTTTATAAGTCAAATATACACTCTTAATAACAATCCAACTACTCAAACGAGCTGATTGTGGCATAGCTTCCCGGAATTACAATCTAAATCATCAGAGAGGTGCAAAATCGATAATGGTTGGAACTTCAAACCGGGAGTATTGCGATACCTTTGATAATTATGCTAGCCCTTTATCTGTGGAAAAGAAACTCTTAAGAGGGATCCAACCTCCCAAACGAGTTGCCAGTTGCATAGCTTCTCAGAATTGTGGTCAAAACCATCGTAGAGGTACGAAATCTGTATTCGTCAAAACATCAATCCGGAAGAATTGCGAGTCATTTGGCAACTATGCTAGCCTTTTGTCAGTCAAATAGGCACTTTTGAGAATGATCCATCCACTTCAACGGGTTGCCGGCAGCGTAGCTTCCTGTAATTGATATCTAAATCATCAGAGAGGTACGAAATTTGAATCATTCAAACCATCAAACTGGGAGTATTGCGAGACATTTGGCAACAATTCAAGTCACTTGTCTGTCAAATATGAACTCTTAAGAACTTTCCAACTACTCAAACGAGTTACCGATAAACAGATTCTCGGAATTACAATCTAAACCATCAGAGTGGTACAAAATCTATAACGTTCAAAACTTCAAACAGAGAGTATTGCGAGTCATTTGGTAGCAATGTCTTTTATCAGTCAAATATGTACTCTTAATAACAATCCAACTACTCAAACGAGCTGATTGTGGCATAGCTTCCCGGAATTACAATCTAAATCATCAGAGAGGTACAAAATCTATAATGGTTGAAACTTCAAACCGGGAATATTGCGAAACCTTTGATAACTATGCTAGGCCTTAATCTATCAAAAAGAAACTCTTAATAGCGATCCAGCCTCTCAAACGTGTTGCCAGTTGCATAGCTTCTCAGAATTCTGGTCAAAACCATCGAAGAGCTACGAAATCCGTAATCGTCAAAACATCAATACGGAAGAATTGCGAGTCATTTTGCAACTATGATTGCCTTTTGTCAGTCAAATAGGCAATTTTTTAAAAGATCCGTCCACTCCAACGGGTTTCCAGTAGCATAGCTTCCTGGAATTGATATCTAAACCATTAGAGAGGTACAAAATCTGAATCAGTCAAACCTTCAAATTGGGATTATTGCGAGACATTTGGCAACAATGCATGTCTTTTGTCTGTCAAATATTAACTATTAAGAACTATCCAACTGCTCTAACGAGTTGCCGGTAACACAGATTATGGGAATTGCAATCTAAACCATCAGAGTGGTATGAAATCCATAACGGTCAAAACTCCAAATAGGGAGTATTGCGAGTCATTTGGTACCAATGCCTTTTATCAGTCAAATATGCACTCTTAATAACAATCCAACAACTCAAACGAGTTGATGGTAGCATTGCTTCCCGGAATTGCAATCTAAATCATCAGAGAGTTGCAAAATCTATTACGGTTGAAATTTTAAACCGGGAGTATTGCGATACCTTAGGTAACTATGCTAGCACTTTATCTGCTGAAAAGATACACTTATGAGCGAACCAACCTCGCAAACAATTTGCAAGTTGCATATCTTCTTAGAATTGTGGTCAAAACCATCGTAGAGGTACGAAATCCGTATTCGTCAAAACATCAATCCGGGAGAATTGTGGGTCATTTGGCAACTATGCTAGCTTTTTGGCAGTCCAATAGGCACTTTTGAGAATGATCCATCCACTCCAACGGGTTTCCGGTTGCATAGCTTCCTGGAATTGATATCTTAACCATCAGAGAGGTACGAAATCCGAATCAGTCAAACCTTCAAATTGGGAGTATTACAAGACATTTGGCAACAATGCAAGTCTTTTCTCAGTCAAATATGAGCTCTTAAGAGCGATCAAACTGCTCAAACGAGTTGCCGGTAACACAGATTATGGGAATTACAATCTAAACCATCAGAGTGGTATGAAATCCATAACGGTCAAAACTTCAAACAGGGAGTATTGCGAGTCATTTGGCAGCAATGTCATTTATCAGTCAAATATGCACTCTTAATAACAATCCAACTACTCAAATGAGTTGATGGTAGCATAGCTTCCCGGAATTATAATCTAAATCATCAGAGTGTTGCAAAATCCATAATGGTTATAACTTAGAACCGGGAGTATTGCGATACCTTTGGTAACTATGCTAGCCCTTTATCTGACGAAAAGAAACACTAAAGAGCAATCTAACCTAGCAAACTATTTGCCAGTTGCATAGCTTCTAAGAATTGTGGCCAAAACCATCGTAGAGGTACGAAATCCGTATTCGTCAAAACATCAATCTGGGAGAATTGCGAGTCATTAGGCAACTATGCTAGCCTTTTGTTAGTCAAATAGGCACTTTTGAGAATGATCCTTCAACTCCCACGGGTTGCCGGTAGCATAACTTCAATTAATTGATATTCAAACCATCTGAGAGGTACGAAATCCAAATCAGTCAAACCTTCAAACTGGGATTATTGTGTGACATTTGGCAATAATGCAAGTCTTTTGTTTGTCAAATATGAACTCTTAAGAACGATCCAACTGCTCAAACGAGTTGCCGGCAACACAGATTACGGGAATTACAATCTAAACCATCAGAGTGGTACAAAATCCATAACGGTCAAAACATCAAACATGGAGTATTGCGAGTCATTTGGTAGCAATGCCTTTTATCAGTCAAATATGCACTCTTAATAATAATCCAACAACTTAAACGAGTTGATGGTAGCATAGCTTCCCGAAATTTCAATATAAATCATCAGAGAGGTGCAAAATCCATGCTAGCCCTTTATCCGTCTAAAAGAAACTCAAAAGAGAGAACCAACCTCGCAAACAATTTGCAAGTTGCATAGCTTCTTAGAATTGAGGTCAAAACCATCGTAAAGGTACGAAATCTGTATTCGTCAAAACATCAATCCGGGAGAATTGCGATTCATTTGGCAACTATGCTAGCCTTGTGTCAGTCCAATAGGCACTTTTGAGAATGATCCATCCACTCAAACGGGTTTCCGGTTGCATAGCTTCCTAGAATTGATATCTTAACCATTAGAGCGGTACGAAATCCGAATCAGTCAAACCTTCAAATTGGGAGTATTGCGAGACATTTGGCAACAATGCAAGTCTTTTGTCAGTCAATATGAACTATTAAAAGTGATCTAACTCTTCAAACGAGTTGCCAGTAACACAGACTCTCTGAATTTCAATTTAAACCATCAGAGTGGTAAGAAATCCATAACGGCCAAAACTTCAAACAGGGAGTATTGCGAGTCATTTGGTATCAATGCCTTTTATCAACCAAATATGCACTCTTAATAACAATCTAACAACTCAAACGTGTTGATGGTAGCGTAGCTTCCCGGAATTACAATCTAAATTATCAGAGAGGTGCAAAATAAATAATGGTTGAAGCTTCAAACCGGGAGTATTGCGATACCTTTGATAACTATTCTAGCCCTTTATCTGTTGAAAAGAAACTATTAAGAGGTATACAACCTCTCAAACTAGTTGCCAGTTGCATAGGTTCTCAGAATTGTGGTCAAAACCATCATAGATGTACGAAATCCGTATTCGTCAAAACATCAATCTGGGAGAATTGCGAGTCATTTAGCAACTATGCTAGCCATTTGTCAGTCAAATAGGCACTTTTGAAATGATCCATCCACTCCAACGGGTTACCGGTAGCGAAGCTCCTGTAATTGATATCCAAATCATCAGAGAGGTACGAAATCCGAAACAGGCAAACCTTCTAACTGGGAGTATTGCGAGACATTTGGCAACAATTCAAGTCACTTGTCTGCCAATTATGAACTCTTAAGAACCATCCAACTACTCAAACGAGTTACCGATAACACTGATTCTCCGAATTACAATCTAAACCATGAGAGTGGTACGAAATCCATAACGATCAAAACTTCAAACAGGGAGTATTGCGAGTCATTCGGTAGCAATGTCTTTTATAAGTCAAATATACACTCTTAATAACAATCCAACTACTCAAACGAGCTGATTATGGCATAGCTTCCCGGAATTACAATCTAAATCATCAGAGAGGTGCAAAATCGATAATGGTTGGAACTTCAAACCGGGAGTATTGCGATACCTTTGATAATTATGCTAGCCCTTTATCTGTGGAAAAGAAACTCTTAAGAGGGATCCAACCTCCCAAACGAGTTGCCAGTTGCATAGCTTCTCAGAATTGTGGTCAAAACCATCGTAGAGGTACGAAATCTGTATTCGTCAAATCATAGATCCGGGAGAATTGCGAGTCATTTGGCAACTACGCTAGCCTTTTGTCAGTCAAAAAGGCACTTTTTAGAATGATCCATCCACTCTAACGGGTTGCCGGTAGGGAAGCTTCCTGTAATTGATATCCAAATAATCTGAGAGGTACGAAATCCGAATCATTCAAACCTTCTAACAGGGAGTATTGCGAGTCATTTGGCAACTATGCTAGCCTTTTATCAGTCAAATAGGCACCTTAGAAAATGATCCATCCACTCCAACGGGTTGCCTGTAGCGTAGCTTCCTGGAATTGATATCCAAACCATCAGAGAGGTACGAAATCCAAATCAGTCAAACCGTCAAACTGGGAGTATCGCAAAAAATTTGGCAACAATGCAAGTTTTTTCTCTGTCAAATATGAACTCTTAAGAACGATCCAACTGCTCAAACGAGTTGCAGGTAACACAAATTCTCGGAATTACAATCTAAACCATCATAATGGTACGAAATCCATAACGTTCAAAACTTCAAACATGGAGTATTGCGAGTCATTTGGTAGCAATGTCTTTTATCAGTCTTATATGCAATCCTAAAAACAATCCAACTACTAAAACGAGTTGATGGTAGCATAGTTTCTCGGAATTACAATCTAAATCATCAGAGAGGTGCAAAATCCATAATGGTTGAAACTTCAAGCTGGGAGTATTGCGATACCTTTAATAATTATGCTAGCCCTTTATCTGTCGAAAAGAAACTCTTAAGCGGGATCCAAACACTCAAACGAGTTGCCAGTTTCATAGCTTCTCAGAATTGTGGTCAAAACCATCGTAGAGGTACGAAATCTGTATTCGTCAAAACATAGATCCGGGAGAATTGCGAGTCATTTGGCAACTATGCTAGCCTTTTGTCAGTCAAATAGGCACTTTTGAGAATGATCCATCCACTTCAACGTGTTGCCTGTAGCGCAGCTTCCTGGAATTGATATCCAAACCTTCAGAGAGGTACGAAATCCAAATCAGTCAAACCTTCAAACTGGGAGTATCGCGAAAAATTTGGCAACAATGCAAGTCTTTGGTCGGTCAAATATGAACACTTAACAACGATCCAACTGCACAAACGAGTTGCCGAAAACACAGATTCTCGAAATTACAATCTAAACCATCTGAGTGGTACGAAATCTATAATGTTCAAAACTTCAAACAGGGAGTATTGCGAGTCATTTGGTAGCAATGTCTTTTATCAGTCTTATATGCAATCTAATAACAATCCAACTACTCAAACGAGTTGATGGTATCATAGCTTCCAGGAATTTCAATCTAAATCATCAAAGAGGTGTAAAATCCATAATGGTTGAAACTTCAAACCGGGAGTATTGCGATACCTTTGGTAACTATGCGAGCCCTTTATCTGTCGAAAAGAAACTCCTAAGAGCAATCCAACCTCTAAAACGAGTTGCCAGTTGCATAGCTTCTCAGAATTGTGGTCAAAATCATCGTAGAGGTACGAAATCCGTAATCGTCAAAGCATCAATACGAAAGAATTACGAGTCATTTGGCAACTATGCTTACCTTTTGTCAGTCAAATAGGCACTTTATTGATTGATCCGTCCACTCCAACGAGTTTCCGGAGGCATAGCTTCCTGGAATTGATATATAAACCATTAGAGATGTACAAAATCCGAATCAGTCAAACCTTCAAAATGGGATTATTGCAAGCAAGACATTTGGCAACAATGCATGTCTTTAGTATGTCAAATATTAACTATTAAGAACTATCCAACTGCTCAAACGAGTTGCCGGTAACATAGATTCTCAGAATTACAATCTAAACCATCAGAGTGGTATGAAATCCATAACGGTCAAAACTCCAAACAGGGAGTATTGCGAGTCAATTGGCAGCAATGTCATTTATCAGTCAAATATGCCCTCTTAATAACAATTCAACTACTCAAACGAGTTGATGGTAGCATAGCTTCCCGGAATTACATTCTAAATCTTCAGAGAGGTGTAAAATCCATAATGGTTATAACTTCGAACTGTGAGTATTGCGATAACTTTGGTAACTATGCTAGCCCTTTATCTGACGAATAGACACACTTAAGAGCGATCCAACCTCGCAAACTATATTCCAGTTGCAAAGCTTCTTAGTATTGTGGTAAAAACCATCGAAGAGTACGAAATCCGTATCCGTCAAAACATCAATCAGGGAGAATTGCGAGTTATTTGGCAACTATGCTTGCCTTTTGTTAGTCAAATAGGCACTTTAGAGAATGATCCATCCACTCCAACGGGTTTCCGGTAGCATAGCTTCCTTGAATGGATATCTAAACCATTAGAGAGGTACAAAATCCGAATCCGTCAAACCTTTAAATTGGGATTATTGCGAGACCTTTGGCAACAATGCAAGTCTTTTTTCTGTCAAATATGAACTAATAAGAGCTATCCAACTGCTCAAACGAGTTGCCGGTAACATAGATTCTCAGAATTACAATCTAAACCATCAGAGTGGTATGAAATCCATAACGGTCAAAACTCCAAACAGGGAGTATTGCGAGTCATTTGGCAGCAATGTCATTTATCACTCAAATATGCACTCTTAATGACAATCCAATTACTCAAACGAGTTGATGGTAGCATAGCTTCCCGGAAATACAATCTAAATCATCAGAGAGGTGCAAAATCCATAATGGTTGTAACTTCGAACCGGGAGTATTGCGATACCTATGGTAACTATGCTAGCCCATTATCTGACGAAAAGAAACACTTAAGAGCGATCCAACCTCGTAAACTATTTGCCAGTTGCATAGCTTCTTAGAATTGTGGTCAAAACAATCGTAGAGATACGAAATCCGTATTTGTCCAAACATCAATCCGGGAGAATTGCGTGTCATTTGGCAACTATGCTAGCCTTTTGTCAGTCAAATAGGCACTTTTGAGAATGATCCGTCAACTCCCACGGGTTGCCGGTAGCATAACTTCATTGAATTGATATCCAAACCATCTGAGAGGTACGAAATCCAAATCAGTCAAACCTTCAAGCTGGGATTATTGTGTGACATTTGGCAACAATGCAAGTCTTTTGTCTATCAAATATAAACTCTTAAGAGCGATCCAACTGCTCAAACGAGTTGCCGGTAACACAGATTATGGGAATTATAATCTAAACCATCAGAGTGGTACGAAATCCATAACGGTTAAAACTTCAAACAGGGAGTATTGTGAGTTATTTGGTAGCAATGCCATTTAACAGTCAAATATGCACTCTTAATAGCAATCCAACAACTCAAACGAGTTGATGGTAGCATAGCTTCCCGGAATTACAATCAAAATCATCAGAGAGGTGCAAAATCCATAATGGTTGAAACTTCAAACCGGGAGTATTGCGATACCTTTGATAACTATGCTTGCCCTTTATCCGTCGAAAAGGAACTCTAAAGAGCGAACCAACCTCGTAAACAATTTGCAAGTTGCATAGCTTTTTAGAATTGAGGTCAAAACCATCGTAGAGGTACGAAATCCGTATTCGTCAAATCATCAATCCGGGAGAATTGCGAGTCATTTGGCAACTATGCTAGACTTTTGTCAGTCCGATAAGCACTTTTGATAATGATCCATCCACTCCAACGGGTTTCCGGCTGCATAGTTTCCTGGAATTGATATCTTAACCATCAGAGAGGTACGAAATCCGAATCAGTCAAACCTTCAAATTGGGAGTATTACGAGACATTTGGCAACAATGCAAGTCTTTTGTCTGTCAAATATGTGCTCTTTAGAACGATCCAACTGCTCAAACGAGTTGCCGGTAACCTAGATTATGGGAATTACAATCTAAACCATCAGAGTGGTACGAAATCCATAACGGTCAAAACTTCAAACAGGGAGTATTGCGAATCATTTGGTAGCATTGCCTTTTATCAGTCAAAATATGCACTCTTAATAACAATCCAACAACTCAAACGAGTTGATGGTAGCATAGTTTCTGGGAATTACAATCTGAATCATCAGAGAAGTGCAAAATCCATAATGGTTGAAACTTCAAACCGGGAGAATTGCGATACCTTTGGTAACTATGCAAGCCCTTTATCAGACGAAAAGAGACTCTTAAGAGCGATCCAACCTCTCAAACTATTTTCCAGTTGCATAGCTTCTTAGAATTGTTGCCAAAACCATCGTCGAGGTACGAAATCCGTATTCGTCAATACATCAATCCGGGAGAATTGCGAGTCATTTGGCAACTATGCTAGCATTTTGTCAGTCAAATAGGATCTTTTGAGAATGATCCATCCACTCCAACGGTTTTCCGGTAGCGTAGATTCCTGGAATTGATATCCAAACCATCAGAGAGGTAGGAAATCCAAATAAGTCAAACCTTCAAACTGGGAGTATTGCGAGACATTTGGCAACAATGCAAGTCTTTTGGTTGTCAAATATGAATCTTAAGAACGATCCAACTGCTCAAACGAGTTGCCGGTAACACAGATTCTCGGAATTTCAATCTAAACCATCAGAGTGGTACGAAATCCTTAACGGTCAACACTTCAAACAGGGAGTATTGCGAGTCATTTGGTAGCAATGTCTTTTATCAGTCATATATGCACTCTTAATAGCAATCCAACTACTAAAACGAGTTGATAGTAGCATAGCTTCCCGGAATTACAATCTAAATTATCAAAGAGGTGCAAAATCCATAATGGTTGAAACTTTAAACCGGGAGTATTGCGATACCTTAGGTAAGTATGCTAGCCCTTTATCTGTCGAAAAGAAACTCCTAAGAGCGATCCAACCTCTAAAACGAGTTGCCAGTTGCATAGCTTCTCAGAATTGCGGTCAAAACCATCGTAGAGGTACGAAATCCGTAATCGTCAAAACATAAATATGGAAAAATTGCGAGTCATTTGGCAACTATGCTTGCCTTTTGTCAGTCAAATAGGAACTTTTTTGAATGATCCGTCAACTCCAACGGGTTTCCGGAGGCATAGCTTCCTGGAATTCATATCTAAACCATTTGTGAGGCATAGCTTCCTGGAATTCATATCTAAACCATTAGAGAGGTAATAAATCCGAATAAGTTAAACCTTCAAACTGGGATTATTGCAAGACATTTGGCAACAATGCATGTCCTTTGTCTGTCAAATATGAACTATTAAGAACTATCTAACTGCTCAAACGAGTTGCCGGTAACATAGATTCTCAGAATTACAATCTAAGCCATCAGAGTGGTATGAAATCCATAACGGTCAAAACTCTAAACAGGGAGTATTGCGAGTCATTTGGCAGCAATGTCATTTATCAGTCAAATATGCACTCTTAATAACAATTCAACTACTCAAACGAGTTGATGGTAGCATAGCTTCCCAGAATTACAATCAAAATCATCAGAGAGGTGTAAAATCTATAATGGTGGTAACTTCGAACCGTGAGTATTGCAATACCTTTGGTAACTATGCTAGCCCTTTATCTGACGAAAAGAAACACTTAAGAGCGATCCAACCTCGCAAACTATATGCCTGTTGCATAGCTTCTTAGATTTGTGGTCAAAACAATCGTAGAGGTACGAAATCCGTATTCGTCAAAACATCAATCCGGGAGAATTGCGAGTCATTTTGCAACTATGCAAGCCTTTTGTCAGTCAAATAGGAACTTTTGAGAATGATCTATCCACACCAACGGGTTACCGGTAGCATAGCATCCTTGAATTGATATCCAAACAATCAGAGAGGTACGAAATCCGAATCAGGCAAACATTCAAACTTGGAGTATTGCGTGACATTTGGCAACAATGCAAGTCTTTTGTCTATCAAATCTGAAGTCCCAAGAATGATCCATCTACTCAAACGAGTTGCCGGTAACAGTGATTCAGGGAATTACAATCTAAACCATCAAAGTGGTACGAAATCCATAACGGTCAAAACTTCAAACAGGGAGTATTGCGAGTCATTTGGTAGCAATGCCTTTTAACAGCCAAATATGCACTCTTAATAACTATCCAACAATTTAAACGTGTTGATGGTAGCATAGCTTCCCGGAATTACAATCTAAATCATCAAAGAGGTGCAAAATCAATAATGGCTGAAATTTCAGACATGGAGTATTGCGATACCTTTGATAACTATGCAAGCCCTTTATCTGTCGAAAAGAAATTCTTAAGAGCAATACAACCTCTCAAACGAGTTGCCAGTTGCATAGCTTCTCAGAATTATGGTCAAAACCATCGTAGAGGTACGAAATCCGCATTCGTCAAAACATCAATCCGGGAGATTTTCGAGTCATTTGGCAACTATGCTAGCCTTTTGTCAGTCAAATAGGTACTTTTGAGAATGATCCATCCACTCCAACGGGTTGCCGGTAGCAAAGCTTCCTGGAATTGATATCCAAACCATCCGAGAGGTACGAAATCCAAATCATTCAAACCTTCAAACTGGGAGTATTGCGAGATAGTTTTCAACAATGCAAGTCTTTTGCCTGCCAAATATGAACCCTTAAGAACGATCAAACTTTGCAAACGAGTTGCCGATAACACAGATTCACGGAATTATAATCTAAAGCATCAGAGTGGTACGAAATCCATAACGGTCAAAGCTTCATACATTGCGTATTGCGAATCATTTTGTAGCATTACCTTTTATCAGTCAAATATGCACTCTTAATAACAATCCAACAACTCAAACGAGTTGATGGTAGCATAGTTTCCCAGAATTGCAATCAAAATCATCAGAAAGGTGCAAAATCTATAATGGTTGAAACTTTAAACCGGGAGTATTGTGATACCTTTGGTAACTATGCTAGTCCTTTATCAGACGAAAATAAACTCTTAAGAGCGATCCAACTTCGCAAACGAGTTGCCAGTTGCATAGCTTCTCACAATTGTGGTCAAAACAATCGTAGAGGTACGAAATCCGTATTCGTAAAAACATCAATCCGGGAGATTTTCGAGTGATTTGGCAACTATGCTAGAATTTTGTCAGTCAAATAGGCACTTTTGAGAATGATCCATCCACTCCAACGGGTTGCCGGTAGCGTAGCTTCCTGGAATTGATATCCAAATCATTTGAGAGGTACGAAATCCGAATCAGTCAAACCTTCAAACTGGGAGTATTGCGAGACATTTGGCGACAATTCAAGTCACTTGTCTGTCAAATATGAACTCTTAATAACCATCCAACTGCCAAACGAGTTACCGGTAACACAGATTCTCCGGATTACAATCTAAACCATCAGAGTGGTATGAAATCCATAACGGTCAAAACTCCAAACAGGGAGTATTGCGAGTCAGTTGGTAGCAATGTCTTTTATCAGTCAAATATACACTCTTAATAACAATCCAACTACTCAAACGAGGTGATTATGGCATAGCTTCCCAGAATTACAATCTAAATCATCAGGGAGGTGCAAAATCCATAATGGTTAAAACTTCAAACCGGGAGTATTGCGATACCTTTGATAACTATGCTAGCCTTTTATCCGCCGAAAAGAAACTCTTAAGAGCGATCCAACCTCTCAAACGAGTTGCCAGTTTCATAGCTTCACACAATTATGGTCAAAGCCATCGTAGAGGTACGAAATCTGTATTCGACAAAACATAGATCCGGGAGAATTGCGAGTTATTTGGCAACTATGCTAGCCTTTTGTAAGTCAAATAGGCACTTTTGATAATGATCCATCAACTCCCACGGGTTGCCGGTAGCATAACTTCATTGAATTGATATCCAAACCATCTGAGAGGTACGAAATCCTAATCAGTCAAACCTTCAAACTTGGATTATTGCGTGACATTTGGCAACAATGCAAGTCTTTTGTCTGTCAAATATAAACTCATATGAACGATCCAACTGCTCAAACGAGTTGCCGGTAACACAGATTCTCAGAATTACAATCTAAACCATCAGAGTGGTACGAAATCCTTAACGGTCCAAACTTCAAACAGGGAGTATTGCGATTCATTTGGAAGCAATGTCCTTTATTAGTCAAATATGTACTCTTAATAACAATCCAACTACTCAAGCGAGTTGATGGTTGCATAGCTTCCCGGAATTCCAATCTAAATCATCAGACAGGTGCAAAATCCATAATGGGCGAAACATTAAACCGGGAGAATTGCGATACCTTTGGTAACTAAGCTAGCCCTTTATCTGCCGAAAAGAAACTCTTAAGAGCGATCCAACCACTCAAACGAGTTGCCAGTTGCATAGCTTCTCAGAATTGTGGTCAAAACTATTATAGAGGTACGAAATCGGTATTCGTCAAAGCATCATTCCGGGATCATTGCGAGTCATTTGGCAACTATGCAACAACTCAGAGAGGTACGAAATCCGACGTGTTTCCGGTAGCATAGTTTCCTGGAATTGATATCTAAACCATCAGAGAGGTACGAAATCCGAATTAATCAAATAATCAAACAGGGAGTATTGCGTGACATTTGGCAGCAATACAAATCTTTTATCGGTCAAATATGAACTCTTATGAACGATCAAACTGTTCAAACGAGTTGTCGGTAACACAGATTCTCGGAATTACATTCTAAACTATCAGAGTGGTACGAAATCCATAACGGTCAAAACTTCAAACAGGGAGTATTACGAGTCATTTGGTAGCAATGTCTTTTATCAGTCTTATATGCACTCTTAATAACAATCCAACTACTAAAACGAGTTGATGGTAGCATAGCTTCCCAGAATTACAATCTAAATCATCAAAGAGGTGCAAAATCCATAATAGTTGAAACTTCAAACCGGGAGAATAGCGATACCTTTGGTAAATATGCTAGCCCTTTATCTGTCGAAAAGAAACTCTTAAGAGCGATCCAACCTCTCAAACGAGTGGCCAGTTGCATAGCTTCTCAGAATTTTGGTCAAAACCATCGTAGAGGTATAAAATCCGTATTCGTCAAAACATCAATCCTGGAGAATTGCGAGTCATTTGGCAACTATGCAAGCCTTTTGTCAGTCCAATAGGTACTTTTGAGAATTATCCATCCACTCAAGCGGTTTTCGGTAGCATAGCTTCCGGGAATTGATATCTAAACAATCAGGAAGGTACGAAATCCGAATCAGTCAAACATTCTAACTGGGAGTATTGCGTGACATTTGTCAAAAATTGAAGTCTTTGGTCGGTGAAATATGAACTCTTAAGAACGATCCAACTGTTCAAACGAGTTGACGGTGACACAAATTCTCGGAATTACAATCTAAACTATCAGAATGGTACGAAATCCATAACAGTCAAAACTTCAAACAGGGAGAATTGCGAGTCATTTGGGAGCAATGTCATTTATTAGTCAAATATGCACTCTTAATAACAATCCAACAACTCAAACGAGTTGATGGTAGCATAGCTTCCAGGAATTTCAATCTAAATCATCAGAGAGGTACAAAATCCATAATGGTTGAAACTTCAAACTGGGACTATTGCGATACCTTAGGTAACTATGCAGGCCATTTATCTGCCGAATTTAAACTGTTAAGAGCGATCCAACCTCGCAAACGATTTGCCAGTTGCAAATCAACTCATAATTGTGGTCAAAACCATAGTAGAGGTACGAAATCCGTATTCGTCAAAACATCAATCCGAGAGAATTGCGAGTCATTTGGCAACTATGCTAGCCTTTTGTCAGTCAAATAGGCACTTTTGAAAATAATCCATCCACTCCAACGGGTTGCCGGTAGCATAGCTTCCTGGAATTGATATCCAAACCATCAAAGAGGTACGAAATCCAATTCACTCAAGCCATCAAACTGGGAGTATCGCGAGACATTTGGCAACAATGCAAGTCTCTTGTCTGTCAAATATGAACTCTTAAGAACGATCCAACTGCTCAAACGATTTGCCGGTAACACAGATTATGGGAATTACAATCTAAACCATCAGAGTAGTACGAAATCCATAACGGGCAAAACTTCAAACAGGGAGTATTGCGAGTCATTTGGTAGCAATGCCTTTTATCAGTCAGATATGCACTCTTAATAACAATCCCACAACTCAAACGAGTTGATGGGAGCATAGCTTCCCGGAATTTCAATCTTAATCATCAGAGAGGTGCAAAATTCATAATGGTTGAAACTTCAAACCTGGAGTATTGCGATACCGTTGATAACTATGCTAGCCCATTATCCGTCGAAAAGAAACACTAATGAGCGAACCAACCTCGCAAACAATTTGCAAGTTGCATAGCTTCTTAGAATTGAGATCAAAACCATCGTAGAGGTACGAAATCCGTATTCGTCAAAACATCAATCCGGGAGAATTGCGAGTCATTTGGCAACTATGCTAGACTTTTGTCAGTCCAATAGGCACTTTTGAGAATGATCCATCCACTCCAACGGTTTTCCGGTTGCATAGCTTCCTGGAATTGATATCTTAACCATCAGAGAGGTACGAAATCCGAATCAGTCAAACCTTAAATTTGGAGTAATACGAGACATTTGGCAACAATGCAAGTCTTTTGTCTGTCAAATATGAGCTCTTAAGAACGATCCAACTGCTCAAGCGAGTTGCCGGTAAAACAGATTATGGGAATTGCAATCTAAACCATCAGAGTGGTACGAAATCCATAACGGTCAAAACTTCAAACAGGGAGTATTGCGAATCATTTGGTAGCATTGACTTTTATCGGTCAAATATGCAGTCTTAATAACAATCCAACAACTCAAACGAGTTTATGGTAGCATAGCTTCCCGGAATTACCATCTAAATAATCAGAGGGGTGCAAAATCCAAACCGTGAGTATTGCGATACCTTTGGTAACTATGCTAGCCCTTTATCTGACGAAAAGAAGCACTTAAGAGCGATCCAACCTCGCAAACAATTTGCCCGTTGCATAGCTTCCCAAAATTGTGGTCAAAACCATCGTAGAGGTAAGAAATCCGTATTCGTCAAAGCATCAATCCGGGAGAATTGCGAGTCATTTGGCAACAATGCACGCCTTTTGTCAGTCAAATAGGTACTTTTGAGAATGATCTATCCACTCCAACGGGTTGTCGGTAGCATAGCTTCCTTGAATTGATATCCAAACCTTCAGAGAGGTACGAAATCCGAATCAGTCAAACATTCGAACTTGGAGTATTGCGTGACATTTGGCAACAATGCAAGTCTTTTGTCTGTTAAATCTGAACTCTTAAGAATGATCCAACTACTCAAACGAGTTGCCGGTAACACAGATTCAGGGAATTACAATCTAAACCATCAAAGTGGTACGAAATCCATAACGGTCAAAACTTCAAACAGGGAGTATTGCGAGTCTTTTGGTAGTAATGCCTTTATCAGCCAAATATGCACTCTAAATAACAATCCAACAACTTAAACGAGTTGATGGTAGCATAGCTTCCCGGAATTACAATCTAAATCCTCAAAGAGGTGCAAAATCAATAGTGGTTGAAAATTCAAACATGGAGTATTGCGATACCTTTGATAACAATGCTAGCCCTTTATCTGTCGAAAAGAAATTCATAAGAGCAATACAACCTCTGAAACGAGTTGCCAGTTGCATAGCTTCTCAGAATTATGGTCAAAACCATCGTAGAGGTACGACATCCGTATTCTTCAAAACATCAATCCGGGAGATTTTCGAGTCATTTGGCAACTATGCTAGCCTTTTGCCACTCAAATAGGCACTTTTGAGACTGATCCATCCACTCCAACGGGTTGCCGGTAGCATAGCTTCCTAGAATTGTTATCCAAACCATCAGAGAGGTTCGAAATCCAAATCAGTCAAACCTTTAAACTGGGAGTATTGCGAGATAGTTTTCCGCAATGCAATTCTTTAGTCTGCCAAATATGAACTCTTAAGAATGATCCAGCTGTTCAAACGAGTTATCGGTAATACTGATTCTCGGAATTACAATCTAAAGCATCAGAGTGGTACAAAATCCATAACGGTCAAAACTTCAAACAGGGAGTATTGCGAATCATTTGGTAGCATTGCCTTTTATCAGTCAAATATGCACTCTTAATTTCAATCCAACAACTCAAACGTGTTGATGGTAGCATAGTTTCCCGGAATTGTAATCTAAATCATCAAAGAGGTGCAAAATCCATAATGGCTGGAACTTCAAACCGGGAGTATTGTGATACCTTCGGTAACTAAGCTAGCCTTTATCAGACGAAAAGAAACTCCTAAGAGCGATCCAACCTCTAAAACGATTTGCCAGTTGCATAGCTTCTCGAAATTGTGGTCAAAACCATCGTAGAGGTACGAAATCTGTAATTGTCAAAACATCAATACGGAAGAATTGCGAGTCATTTGGCAACTATGCTTGCCTTTTGTCAGTCAAATAGGCTCTTTTGAGAATGATCCATCCACTCCAACGGGTTACCTGTTGCGTAGCTTCCTGGAATTGATATCCAAACCATCAGAGAGGGACGAAATCCAAATCAGTGAAACCTTCAAACTTGGAGTATCGCGAAAAATTTGGCAACAATGCAGGTCTTTTGTCTATCAAATATGAACTCTTCAGAACGATCCAACTGCTCAAACGAGTTGTAGGTAACACAAATTCTCGGAATTACAATCTAAACCATCAGAGTGGTACGATATCCATAACGTTCAAAACTTCAAACAGAGAGTATTGCGAGTCATTTGGTAGCAATGTCTTTTATCAGTCTTATATGCAATCTTCACAACAATCCATCTACTAAAACGAGTTGATGGTAGCATATCTTCCCGGAATTACAATCTAAATCATCAGAGAGGTGCAAAATCCATAATGGTTGAAACTTCAAACCGGGAGTATTGTGATACCTTTGATAATTATGCAAGCCCTTTATCTGACGTAAAGAAACTATTAAGAGGGTTCCAGGAGAATTGCGAGTCATTTGGCAACTATGCTAGCCTTTTATCAGTCAAATAGGCACTTTTGAGAATGATCCATCCACTCCAACGGGTTGCCTGTAGCGAAGCTTCCTGGAATTGATATCCAAACCATCAAAGTGGTACGAAATCCAAATCAGTCAAACCATCAAACTGGGAGTATCGCAAAACGAGTTGCCGGTAACACAGATTCTCGGAATTACAATCTAAACCATCAGAGTGGTACGAAATCTATAACGTTCAAAACGTCAAACAGGGAGTATTGCGAGTCATTTGGTAGCAATGTCTTTTATCAGTCTTATATGCAATCTTAACAACAATCCAACTACTCAAACGAGTTGATGGTAGCATAGCTTCCAGGAATTACAATCTAAATCATCAAAGAGGTGTAAAATCCATAATGGTTGAAACTTCAAACCGGGAGTATTGCGATACATTTGGTAACTATGCGAGCCCCTTATCTGTCGAAAAGAAACTCCAAAGAGTGACCCAACCTCTAAAACGAGTTGCCAGTTGCATAGCTTCTCAAAATTGTGGTCAAAACCATCGTAGAGGTACGAAATCCGTAATCGTCAAAACATCAATACGGAAGAATTGCGAGTCATTTGGCAACTATGCTTGCCTTTTGTCAATCAAATAGGCAGTTTTTTGAATGATCCGTCCACTCCAACGAGTTTCCGGAGGCATAGCTTCCTGGAATTGATATATAAACCATTAGAAAGGTTAAAAATCCAAATCAGTCAAACCTTCAAATTGGGATTATTGCAAGACATTTCGCAGCAATGCATTTCTTTAGTCTGTCAAATATGAACTATTAAGAACTATCCAAGTGCTCAAACGAGTTGCCGGTAACAAAGATTTTCAGAATTACAATCTAAGCCATCAGAGTGGTATGAAATCCATAACGGTCAAAACTTCAAATAGGGAGTATTGCGAGTCATTTGGCAGCAATGTCATTTATCAGTCAAATATGCACTCTTAATAACAATCCAACTACTCAAACGAGTTGATGGTAGCATAGCTTCCCGGAATTACAATCTAAATCATCCGAGAGGTGTAAAATCCATAATGGTTGTAACTTCGAACCGTGAGTATTGCGATACCTTTGGTAACTATGCTAGCCCTTTATCTGACTAAAAGAAACACTTAAGAGAGATCCAACCCGCAAACTATTTGCCAGTTGCATAGCTTCTTAGAATTGTGGTCAAAACCATCGTAGAGGTCGAAATCCGTATTCGTCAAAACATCAATCCAGGAGAATTGCGATTAATTTGGCAACTATACAAGCCTTTTGTCAGTCAAATAGGTACTTTTGAGAATGATCTATCCACTCCAACGGGATGCCGGTAGCATAGCTTCCTTGAATTGATATCTAAACCATCAGAGAGGTACGAAATCCGAATCTGTCAAACATTCAAACTTGGAGTATTGCGTGACATTTGGCAACAATGCAAGTCTTTTGTCTGTCAAATCTGAACTCTTAAGAATGATCCAACTACTCAAACGAGTTGTCGGTAACACAGATTCAAAGTGGTACGAAATCCATAACGGTCAAAACTTCAAACAGGGATATTGCGAGTTATTTGGTAGCAATGCCTTTTATCTTCCAAATATGCATTCTTAATAACAATCCAACAACTTAAACGAGTTGATGGTAGCATAGCTTCCCGGAATTACAATCTAAATCATTAGAGAGGTACAAAATAAATAATTGTTGAAATTTAAAACAGGTAGTATTGTGATACCTTTGATAACTATGCTAGTCCTTTATCTGTCGAAAAGAAACTCTTAAGAGCAATACAACCTCTCAAACGAGTTGCCAGTTGCATAGTATCTCAGAATTATGGTCAAAACCATCGTAGAGGTACGAAATCCGTATTCGTCAAAGCATCAATCCGGGAGATTTTCGAGTCATTTGGCAACTATGCTAGCCTTTTGTCACTCAAATAGGCACTTTTGAGAATGATCCATCCACTCCAACGGGTTGCCGGTAGCAAAGCTTCCTGGAATTGATATCCAAACCATCAGAGAGGTACGAAATCGAAATCAGTCAAACCTACAAACTGGGAGTATTGCGAGATAGTTTTCAACAATGCAAGTCTTTTGTCAGAAAAATATGAACTCTTAAGAACGATCCAACTGCTCAAACGAGTTGCTGGTAACACAGATTCACAGAATTACAATCTAAACCATCAGAGTGGTACGAAATCTATAACGTTCAAAACTTCCGACAGGGAGTACTGCGAGTCATTTGATAGCAATGTCTTTTATCTGTCTTATATGCAATCTTAACAACAATCCAACTACTCAAACGAGTTGATGGTAGCATAGCTTCCCGGAATTACAATCTAAATCATCAAAGAGGTGTAAAATCCATAATGGTTGAAACATCAAACCGGGAGTATTGCGATACCTTTGATAACTATGCTTGCCCTTTATCCGTCGAAATGAAACTCTAAAGAGCGAACCAACCTCGCAAACAATTTTCAAGTTGCATAGCTTCTTAGAATTGAGGTCAAAACAATCGTAGAGGTACGAAATCCGAATTCGTCAAAACATCAATCGGGAGAATTGTGAGTCATTTGGCAACTATGCTAGACTTTTGTCAGTCCAATAGGCACTTTTGAGAATGATCCATCCGCTCCAACCGATTTCCGGTTGCATAGCTTCCTGGAATTGATATCTTAACCATCAGAGAGGTACGAAATCCGAATCAGTCAAACCTTCAAATTGGAAGTATTACGAGACATTTGGCAACAATGCAAGTCTTTTGTCTGTCAAATATGAGCTCTTAAGAACGATCCAACTGCTCAAACGAGTTCCCGGTAACACAGATTATGGGAATTACAATCTAAACCATCAGAGTGGTACGAAATCCATAACGGTCAATACTTCAAACAGGGAGTATTACGAATCATTTGGTAGCATTGCCTTTTATCTGTCAAATATGCACTCTTAATAATAATCCAACTACTCAATCGAGTTGATGGTAGCATAGCTTCCCGGAATTACCATCTAAATAATCAGAGGGGTGCAAAATCCATAATGTTTGAAACTTCAAACCGGGAGTATTGCGATACCTTTGATAACTATGCTAGCCCTTTATCTGTCGAAAGAAAATCTAAGGAGCGAACCAACCTGGCAAACAATTTGCAAGTTGCATAGCTTCTTACAATTGAGGTCAAAACCATCGTAGAGGTACGAAATCCATATTCTTCAAAACATCAATCTGGGAGAATTGCGAGTCATTTGGCAATTATGCTAGACTTTTGACAGTCCAATAGGTACTTTTGTGAATGATCCATCCACTCCAACGGGTTTCTGGTTGCATAGCTTCCTGGAATTGATATCTTAACCATCAGAGAGGTACGAAATCCGAATCAGTCAAACCTTCAAATTGGGAGTATTACGAGACATTTGGCAACAATGCAAGTCTTTTGTCTGTCAAATATGAGCTCTTAAGAACGATCCAACTGCTCAAACGTGTTGCCGGTAACACAGATTTTGGGAATTATAATCTAAACTATCAGAGTGGTACGAAATCCATAACGGTCAAAACTTCAAAGAGGGAGTATTGTGAATCATTTGGTAGCATTGCCTTTTATCAGTCAAATATGCACACTTAATAACAATCCAACAACTCAAACAAGTTTATGGTAGCATAGCTTCCCGGAATTACCATCTAAATAATCAGAGAGGTGCAAAATCCATAATGGCTGTAACTTCGAACCGTGAGTATTGCGATACCTTTGGTAACTATGCTAGCCCTTTATCTGACGAAAATAAACACTTAAGAGCGATCCAACCCCGCAAACTATTTGCCAGTTGCATAGCTTCTTAGAATTGTGGTCAAAACCATCGTAGAGGTACGAAATCCGTATTCGTCAAAACATCAATCCAAGAGAATTGCGAGTCATTTGGCAACAATGCAAGCCTTTTGTCAGTCAAATAGGTACTTTTGAGAATGATCTATCCACTCCAACAGGTTGCCGGTAGCATAGCTTCCTTGAATTGATATCCAAACCATCAGAGAGGTACGAAGTCCGAATCAGTCAAACATTCTAACTTTGAGTATTGCGTGAAATTTGGCTACAATGCAAGTCTTTTGTCTGTCAAATCTGAACTCTTACGAATGATCTAACAACTCAAACGAGTTGCCGGTAACACAGATTCAGGGAATTACAATCTAAACCATCAAAGTGGTACGAAATCCATAACGGTCAAAACTTCAAACAGGGAGTATTGCGAGTCATTTGGTAGCAATGCCTTTATCAGCCAAATATGCACTCTTAATAACAATAAAACAACTTAAACGAGTTTATGGTAGCATAGCTTCCCGGAATTACAATCTAAATCATCAAAGAGGTGCAAAATCAATAATGGTTGAAAATTCAAACATGGAGTATTGCGAAACCATCGATAACTATGTTAGCCCTTTATCAGTCGAAAAGAAACTCTCAAGAGCAATACAACCTCTCAAACAAGTTGCCAGTTGCATAGCTTCTCAGAATTATGGTCAAAACCATCGTAGAGGTACGAAATCCGTATTTGTCAAAACATCAATCCGGGAGATTTTCGAGTCATTTGGCAACTATGCTTGCCTTTTGTCACTCAAATAGGCACTTTTGAGACTGATCCATCCACTCCAACGGGTTGCCGGTAGCATAGCTTCCTGGAATTGATATTCAAACCATCAGAGAGGTACGAAATCCAAATCAGTCAAACCTTCAAACTGGGAGTATTGCGTGATAGTTTTCAACAATGCAAGTCTTTTGTCTGCCAAATATGTACTCTTAAGAACGATCCAACTGTTCAAACGACTTGCCGGTAACACAGATTCTCGGAATTACAATCTAAAGCATCAGAGTGGTACGAAATCCAAAACGGTCAAAACTTCAAACAGGGAGTATTGCGAATCATTTGGTAGCATTGCCTTTTATCACTCAAATATGCACTCATAATAACAATCCAACAACTCAAACGAGTTTATGGTAGCATAGTTTCCCGGAATTGCAATCTAAATCATCAGAGAGGTGCAAAATCCATAATGGCTGGAACTTCAAACCGGGAGTATTGTGATACCTTTGGTAACTATGCTAGCCCTTTATCAGACGAAAAGAAACTCCTAAGAGCGATCCAGCCTCTAAAACGGGCTGCCAGTTGCATAGCTTCTCGAAATTGTGGTCAAAACCATCGTAGAGGTACGAAATCTGTAATTGTCAAAACATCAATACGGAAGAATTGCGAGTCATTTGGCAACTATGCTTGCCTTTTGTCAGTCAAATAGGCACTTTTGAGAATGATCCATCCACTCCAACAGGCTGCCTGTAGCGTAGCATCCTGGAATTGATATCCAAACCATCAGAGAGGGACGAAATCCAAATTAGTGAAACCTTCAAACTGGGAGTATCGCGAAATTTTTTGCAACAATGCAAGTCTTTTGTCTGTCAAATATGAACTCTTAAGAGCGATCCAACTGTTCAAACGAGTTGCAGGTAACACAAATTCCCGGAATTACAATCTAAACCATCAGAGTGGTACGAAATCCATAACGTTCAAAACTTCAAACAGGGAGTATTGCGAGTCATTTGGTAGCAATGTCTTTTATCAGTCTTATATGCAATCTTAACAACAATCCAACTACTAAAACGAGTTGATGGTAGCATAGCTTCCCGGAATTACAATCTAAATCATCAGAGAGGTGCAAAATCCATAATGGTTGAAACTTCAAACTGGGAGTATTGCGAAACCTTTGATAATTATGCTAGCCCTTTATCTGTCGAAAAGAAACTCTTAAGAGGGATCCAACCTCTCAAACGAGTTGCCAGATGCATAGCTTCCCAGAATTGTGGCCAAAACCATCGCAGAGGTACGAAATCTGTATTCGTCAAAACATAGATCCGGGAGAATTGCGAGTCATTTGGGAACTATGCTAGCCTTTTATCAGTCAAATAGGCACTTTTGAGAATGATCCATCCACTCCAGCGGGTTGCATCTAGCGTAGCTTCCTGGAATTGATATCCAAACCATCAGAGTGGTACGAAATCCATATCAGTCAAACCTTCAAACTGGGAGTATCGCAAAATTTTTGGCAACAATTCATGCCTTTAGTCTGTCAAATATGAACTATTAAGAACTATCCAACTGCTCAAACGAGTTGCCGGTAACATAGATTCTCAGAATTACTATCTAAACCATCAGAGTGGTATGAAATCCATAACGGTCAAAACTTCAAACAGGGAGTATTGCGAGTCATTTGGCTGTAATGTCATTTATCAGTCAAATATGCACTCTTAATAACAATCCAGCTACTCAAACGAGTTGATGGTAGCATAGCTTCCCGGAATTACAATCTAAATCATCAGAGGTGAAAAATCCATAATGGTTGTAACTTCGAACCGTGAGTATTGCGATACCTTTGGTAACTATGCTAGCCCTTTATCTGACGAAAAGAAACACTTAAGAGAGATCCAACCTCGCAAACTATTTGCCAGTTGCATA
Source organism: Kingdonia uniflora (assembly GCA_014058105.1). Taxonomy (NCBI): domain Eukaryota; kingdom Viridiplantae; phylum Streptophyta; class Magnoliopsida; order Ranunculales; family Circaeasteraceae; genus Kingdonia; species Kingdonia uniflora. Next base: position 43,074 of record JACGCM010001047.1, on the reverse strand, counting down.
GCTTCTTTGAATTGTGGTCAAAACCATCGAAGAGGTACGAAATCCGTATTCGTCAAAACATCAATTCGGGAGAATTGCGAGTCATTTGGCAACTATACAAGCCTTTTGTCAGTCAAATAGGTACTTTTGAGAATGATTTATCCACTCCAACATGATGCCGGTAGCATAGCTTCCTTGAATTGATATCCAAACCATCAGAGAGGTACGAAATCCGAATCAGTCAAACATTCAATCTTGGAGTATTGCGTGACATTTGGCAACAATGCAAGTCTTTTGTCTGTCAAATCTAAACTCTTAAGAATGATCCAACTACTAAAAGGAGTTGCCGGTAACACAGATTCAGGGAATTACAATCTAAACCATCAAAGTGGTACGAATTCCATAACGGTCAAAACTTCAAACAGGGAGTATTGCGAGTTATTTGGTAGCAATGCCTTTTATCAGCCAAATATGCACTCTTAATAACAATCCAACAACTTAAACGAGTTGATGGTAGCATAGCTTCCCGGAATTACAATCTAAATCATTAGAGAGGTGCAAAATAAATAATTGTTAAAATTTAAAACAGGGAGTATTGCGATACCTTTAATAACTATGCTAGTCCTTTATCTGCCGAAAAGAAACTCTTAAGAGTAATACAACCTCTCAAACGAGTTCCCAGTTGCATAGCTTCTCATAATTGTGGTCAAAACCATCGTAGAGGTACGAAATCCGTATTCGTCAAAACATCTATCCGGGAGAATTGCGAGTTATTTGGCAACTATGCTATCCTTTTGTCAAACAAATAGTCACTTTTGAGAATGATCCACCCACTCCAACGGGTTTCCGGTTGCATAGCTTCCTAGAATTGATATCCAAACCATCAGAGAGGTACGAAAACCAAATCAGTCAAACCTTCAAACTGGGAGTATCGCGAGACGTTTGGCAACAATGCAAGTCTTTTGTCTGTCAAATATGAACTCTAAAGAACGATCCAACTGTTCAAACGAGTTACCGGTAACACAGATTCTCAGAATTACCATCTAAACCATCAGAGTGGTACGAAATCCTTAACGTTCAAGACTTCAAACAGGGAGTATTGCGAGTCATTTGGTAGCAATGTCTTTTATCTGTCTTATATGCAATCTTAACAACAATCTAACTACTAAAACGAGTTGATGGTAGCATAGCTTCCCGGAATTACAATCTAAATCATCAGAGAGGTGTAAAATCCATAATGGTTGTAACTTCAAACCGGGAGTATTACGATACCTTTGATAACTATGCTAGCCCTTTATCCGTCGAAAAGAAACTCTAAGGAGCGAACCAACCTCGCAAACAATTTGCAAGTTGCATAGCTTCTTAGAATTGAGGTCAAAACCATCGTAGGGGTACGAAATCCATATTCTTCAAAACATCAATCCGGGAGAATTGCGAGTCATTTGGCAATTATGCTAGACTTTTGACAGTCCAATAGGTACTTTTGTGAATGATCCATCCACTACAACGGGTTTCCGGTTGCATAGCTTCCTGGAATTGATATCTAAACCATCAGAGATGTACGAAATCCGAATCAGTCAAACCTTCAAATTGGGAGTATTACGAGACATTTGGCAACAATGCAAGTCTTTTGTCTGTCAAATATGAGCTCTTAAGAACGATCCAACTGCTCAAACGAGTTGCCGGTAACACAGATTATGGGAATTACAATCTAAACCATCAGAGTGGTACGAAATCCATAACGGTCAAAACTTCAAACAGGGAGTATTGCGTATCATTTGGTAGCATTGCCTTTTATCAGTCAAATATGTACTCTTAATAACAATCCAACTATTCAAACGAGTTGATGGTAGCATAGCTTCCCGGAATTACAATCTAAACTTCGAACCGTGAGTATTGCGATACCTTTGGTAACTATGCTAGCCCTTTATCTGACGAAAATAAACACTTAAGAGCGATCCAACGTCGCAAACTATTTGCCAGTTGCATAGCTTCATAGAATTGTGGTCAAAACCATCGTAGAGGTACGAAATCCGTATTCGTCAAAACATCAATCCGGGAAAATTGCGAGTCATTTGGCAACAATACAAGCCTTTTGTCAGTTAAATGGGTACTTTTGAGAATGATCTATCCACTCCAACGGGTTGCCGGTAGCATAGCTTCTTTGAATTGATATCCAAACCTTCAGAGAGGTACGAAATCCGAATCAGTCAAACATTCAAACTTGGAGTATTGCATGACATTTGGCAACAATGCAAGTCTTTTGTCTGTCAAATTTGAACTCTTAAGAATGATCCAACTACTCAAACGAGTTGCCGGTAACACAGATTCAGGGAATTACAATCTAAACCATCAAAGTGGTACGAAATCCATAACGGTCAAAACTTCAAACAGGGAGTATTGCGAGTCATTTGGTAGCAATGTCTTTTATCAGTCTTATATACTATCTTAACAACAATCCAACTACCAAAACGAGTTGATGGTAGCATAGCTTCCCGGAATTACAATCTAAATCATCAGAGAGGTGTAAAATCCATAATGGTTGTAACTTCATACCGGGAGTATTGCGATACCTTTGATAACTATGCTAGCCCTTTATCCGTCGAAAAGAAACTTTAAGGAGCGAACCAACCTCGCAAACAATTTGCAAGTTGCATAGCTTCTTAGAATTGAGGTCAAAGCCATCGTAGAGGTTCGAAATCCATATTCTTCAAAACATCAATCCGGGAGAATTGCGAGTCATTTGGCAATTATGCTAGACTTTTGACAGTCCAATAGGTACTTTTGTGAATGATCCATCCACTCCAACGGGTTTCTGGTTGCATAGCTTCCTGGAATTGATATCTAAACCATCAGAGAGGTACGAAATCCGAATCAGTCAAACCTTCAAATTGGGAGTATTACGAGACATTTGGCAACAATGCAAGTCTTTTGTCTGTCAAATATGAGCTCTTAAGAACGATCCAACTGCTCAAACGAGTTGCCGGTAACACAGATTATGGGAATTACAATCTAAACCATCAGAGTGGTACGAAATCCATAACGGTCAAAACTTCAAACAGGGAGTATTGCGTATCATTTGGTAGCATTGTCTTTTATCAGTCAAATATGTACTCTTAATAACAATCCAACTACTCAAACGAGCTGATGGTAGCATAGCTTCCCGGAATTACAATCTAAACTTCGAACCGTGAGTATTGCGATACCTTTTGTAACTATGCTAGCCCTTTATCTGACGAAAATAAACACTTAAGAGCGATCCAACGTCGCAAACTATTTGCCAGTTGCATAGCTTCATAGAATTGTGGTCAAAACCATCGTAGAGGTACGAAATCCGTATTCGTCAAAACATCAATCCGGGAAAATTGCGAGTCATTTGGCAACAATGCAAGCCTTTTGTCAGTTAAATAGGTACTTTTGAGAATGATCTATCCACTCCAACGGGTTGCCGGTAGCATAGCTTCCTTGAATTGATATCCAAACCTTCAGAGAGGTACGAAATCCGAATCAGTCAAACATTCAAACTTGGAGTATTGCATGACATTTGGAAACAATGCAAGTCTTTTGTCTGTCAAATTTAAACTCTTAAGAATGATCCAACTACTCAAACGAGTTGCTGGTAACACAGATTCAGGGAATTACAATCTAAACCATCAAAGTGGTACGAAATCCATAACGGTCAAAACTTCAAGCAGGGAGTATTGCGAGTCATTTGGTAGCAATGCCTTTTATCAGCCAAATATGCACTCTTAATAACAATCCAACAACTTAAACGAGTTGATGGTAGCATAGCTTCCCGGAATTACAATCTAAATCATTAGAGAGGTGCAAAATAAATAATTGTTGAAATTTAAAACAGGGAGTATTGCGATATCTTTGATAACTATGCTAGTCCTTTATCTGTCGAAAAGAAACTCTTAAGAGCAATACAACCTCTCAAACGAGTTGCCAGTTGCATAGCTTCTCATAATTGTGGTCAAAACCATCGTAGAGGTACGAAATCCGTATTCGTCAAAACATCTATCCGGGTGAATTGCGAGTTATTTGGCAACTATGCTATCCTTTTGTCAAGCAAATAGTCACTTTTGAGAATGATCCACCCACTCCAACGGGTTTCCGGTTGCACAGTTTCTTAGAATTGATATCCAAACCATCAGAGAGGTACGAAAACAAAATCAGTCAAACCTTCAAACTGGGAGTATCGCGAGACATTTGGCAACAATGCAAGTCTTTTGTCTATCAAATATGAACTCTTAAGAATGATCCAACTGTTCAAACGAGTTACCGGTAACACAGATTCTTAGAATTACCATCTAAACCATCAGAGTGGTACGAAATCCATAACGTTCAAGACTTCAAACAGGGAGTATTGCGAGTCATTTGGTAGCAATTTCTTTTATCAGTCTTATATACAATCTTAACAACAATCCAACTACTAAAACGAGTTGATGGTAGCATAGCTTCGCGGAATTACAATCCAAATCATCAGAGAGGTGTAAAATCCATAATGGTTGTAACTTCAAACCGGGAGTATTGCGATACCTTTTATAACTATGCTAGCCCTTTATCCGCCGAAAAGAAACTTTAAGGAGCGAACCAACCTCGCAAACAATTTGCAAGTTGCATAGCTTCTTAGAATTGAGGTCAAAACCATCGTAGAGGTTCGAAATCCATATTCTTCAAAACATCAATCCGGGAGAATTGCGAGTCATTTGGCAATTATGCTAGACTTTTGACAGTCCAATAGGTACTTTTGTGAATAATCCATCCACTCCAACGGGTTTCTGGTTGCATAGCTTCCTGGAATTGATATCTAAACCATCAGAGAGGTACGAAATCCGAATCAGTCAAACCTTCAAATTGGGAATATTACGAGACATTTGGCAGCAATGCAATTCTTTTGTCTGTCAAATATGAGCTCTTAAGAACGATCCAACTGCTCAAACGAGTTGCCGGTAACACAGATTATGGGAATTACAATCTAAACCATCAGAGTGGTACGAAATCCATAACGGTCAAAACTTCAAACAAGGAGTATTGCAAATCATTTGGTATTATTGCCTTTTATCAGTCAAATATGAACTCTTAATAACAATCCAACTACTCAAACGAGTTGATGGTAGCATAGCTTCCCGGAATTATAATCTAACCTTCGAACCGTGAGTATTGCGATACCTTAGGTAACTATGCTAGCCCGTTATCTGACGAAAATAAACACTTAAGAGCGATCCAACCTCGCAAACTATTTGCCAGTTGCATAGCTTCTTAGAATTGTGGTCAAAACCATCGTAGAGGTACGAAATCCGTATTCGTCAAAACATCAATCTGGGAAAATTGCGAGTCATTTGGCAACAATGCAAGCGTTTTGTCAGTTAAATAGGTACTTTTGAGAATGATCTATCCACTCCAACGGGTTGCCGGTAGCATAGCTTCCTTGAATTGATATCCAAACCTTCAGAGAGGTACGAAATCCGAATCAGTCAAACATTCAAACTTGGAGTATTGCATGACATTTGGCAACAATGCAAGTCCTTTGTCTGTCAAATTTGAACTCTTAAGAATGATCCAACTACTCAAACGAGTTGCCGGTAACACAGATTCAGGGAATTACAATCTAAACCATCAAAGTGGTACGAAATCCATAACGGCCAAAACTTCAAACAGGGAGTATTGCGAGTCATTTGGTAGTAATGCCTTTATCAGCCAAATATGCACTCTTAATAACAATCTAACAGCTTAAACGAGTTTATGGTAGCATAGCTTCCCGGAATTACAATCTAAATCATCAAAGAGGTGCAAAATCAATAATGGTTGAAATTTCAAACATGGAGTATTGCGATACCTTTGATAACTATGCAAGCCCTTAATCGAACGAGTTGCCAGTTGCATAGCTTCTCAGAATTATGGTCAAAACCATCGTAGAGGTACGAAATCCGTATTCGTCAAAACATTAATCCGGGAGATTTTCGTGTCATTTGGCAACTATGCTAGCCTTTTGTAAGTTAAATAGGCACTTTTGAGACTGATCCATCCACTCCAACGGGTTGCCGGAGGCATAGCTTCCTGGAATTGATATCTAAACCATTAGAGAGGTACAAAATCCGATTACGTCAAACCTTCAAATTGGGATTATTGCAAGACATTTGGCAACAATGCATGTCCTTTGTCGGTCAAATTTGAACTATTAAGAACTATCCAACTGCTCAAGCGAGTTGCCGGTAACATAGATTCTCAGAATTACAATCTGAACCATCAGAGTGGTATGAAATCCATAACGGTCAAAACTCCAAACAGGGAGCATTGCGAGTCATTTGGCAGCAATGTCATTTATCAGTCAAATATGCACTCTTAATAACAATCCAACTACTAAAACGAGTTGATTGTAGCATAGCTTCCCGGAAATACAATCTAAATCATCAAAGAGGTGTAAAATCCATAATGGTTGTAACTTCGAACCGTGAGTATTGCGATACCTTTGGTAACTATGCTAGCCCTTTATCTGACGAAAAGAAAACTTAAGAGTGATCCAACCTCGCAAACTATTTGCCAGTTGCATAGCTTCTTAGAATTATGGTCAAAACCATCGTAGAGGTAAGAAATCCGTATTCGTCAAAACATCAATCCGGGAGAATTGCGAGTCATTTTGCAACTATGAAAGCCTTTTGTCAGTCAACTAGGTACTTTTGAGAATGATCTTTCCACTCCAACGGGTTGCCGGTTGCATAGCTTCCTTGAATTGATATACAAACCATCAGAGAGGTACGAAATCCGAATCAGGCAAACATTTAAACTTGGAGTATTGCGTGACATTTGGCAACCATGCAAGTCTTTTGTCTGTCAAATCTGAACTCTTAAGAATGATCCAACAACTCAAACGAGTTGCCGGTAACACAGATTCTGGGAATTAAAATCTAAACCATCAAAGTGGTACGAAATCCATAACGGTCAAAACTTCAAACAGAATTGCGAGTCATTTGGTAGCAATGCCTTTTATCAGCCAAATATGTACTCTTAATAACAATCCAGCAACTTAAACGAGTTGATGGTAGCATTGTTTCCCGGAATTTCAATCTAAATCATCAAAAAGTTGCAAAATCAATAATAAGAATTATGGTCAAAACCATCGTAGAGGTACGAAATCCGTATTCGTCAAAACATCAATCCGGGAGATTTACGAGTCATTTGGCAACTATGCTAGCCTTTTGTCAGTCAAATAGGCACTTTTGAGAATGATCCATCCACTCCAACGGGTTGCCGATAGCATAGCTTCCTGGAATTGATATCCAAACCATCAGAGAGGTACGAAATCCAAATCAGTTAAACCTTCAAACTGGAAGAATTGCGAGATAGTTTTCAACAATGCAAGTCTTTTGACTGCCAAATATGAACTCTTAAGAACGATCCAACTGTTCAAACGAGTTGCCGGTAACACAGATTCTCAGAATTACAATCTAAACCATCAGAGTGGTACGAAATTCATAACGGTCAAAACATCAAACAGGGAGTATTGCGAGTCATTTGGTATCAATGCCTTTTATCAGTCAAATATGCACTTTTAATAACAATCCAACAACTCGAACGAGTTGGTAGTAGCATAGCTTCCCAGAATTACAATCTAAATCTTCAGAGAGGTGCAAAATCCATAATGGTTGAAACTTCAAACCGTGAGTATTGCGATACCTTTGATATCTATGCTAGCCCTTTATCCGGGGAAAAGAAACTCTAAAGAGCGAACCAACCTCGCAAACAATTTGCAAGTTGCATAGCTTCTTAGAATTGAGGTCTAAACCATCGTAGAGGTACGAAATCCGTATTCGTCAAAACATCAATCCGAGAGAATTGCGAGTCATTTGGAAACTATGCTAGACTTTTGTCAGTCCAATAAGCACTTTTGAGAATGATCCATCCAATCCAACGGGTTTCCGGTTGCATAGCTTCCTGGAATTGATATCTTAACCATCAGAGAGGTACGAAATCCGAATAAGTCAGACCTTCAAATTGGGAGTATTGCGAGACATTTGGCAACAATGCATGTCTTTTGTCTGTCAAATATGAACTCTTAAGAACGATCCAGCTGCTCAAACGATTTGCCGGTAACACAGATTATGGGAATTACAATCTAAACCATCAGAGTGGTACGAAATCCATAACGGTCAAAACTTCAAACAGGGAGTATTATGAGTCATTTGTTAGCAATGTCTTTTATCAGTCAAATATGCACTCTCAATTTCAATCCAACAACTCAAACGAGTTGATGGTAGCATAGCTTCCCGGAATTACAATCTAAATCATCAGGCAGGTGCAAAATCCAAAATGGTTAAAACTTCAAACCGGGAGTATTGCGATACCTTTGGTAAGTATGCTAGCCCTTTATCTCACGAAAAAAACACTTAAGAGTGATCCAACCTCGCAAACGATTTGCCAGTAGCATAGCTTCTCATAATTGTGGTCAAAACCATCGTGGAGGTACGAAATCCGTATTCGTCAAAACATCAATCCGGGAGAATTGCGAGTTATTTGGCAACTATGCTATCCTTTTGTCAGACAAATAGTCACTTTTGAGAATGATCCACCCACTCCACCAGGTTTCCGGTTGCATAGCTTCCTAGAATTGATATCCAAACCATCAGAGAGGTACGAAAACCAATCAGTCAAACCTTCAAACTGGAAGTATCGCGAGACATTTGGCAACAATGCAAGTCTTTTGTCTGTCAAATATGAGCTCTTAAGAACGATCCAACTGTTCAAACGAGTTACCGGTAACACAGATTCTTGGAATTACAATTTAAACCATCAGAGTGTTACGAAATCCATAACGGCCAAAACTTCAAACAGGGAGTATTGCGAGTCATTTGGTAGCAATGCAAGTCTTTTGTCTGTCAAATATGAGCTCTTAAGAACGATCCAACTGCTCAAACGTGTTGCCGGTAACACAGATTATGGGAATTACAATCTAAACCATCAGAGTGGTACGAAATCCATAACGGTCAAAACTTCAAACAGGGAGTATTGCGAATCATTTGGTAGCATTGCCATTTATCAGTCAAATATGCACTCTTAATAACAATCCAACAACTCAAACGAGATTATGGTAGCATAGCTTCCCGGAATTACCATCTAAATAATCAGAGAGGTGCAAAATCCATAATGGCTGTAACTTCGAGCTGTGAGTATTGCGATACCTTTGGTAACTATGCTAGCCCTTTATCTGACGAAAATAAACACTTAAGAGCGATCCAACCTCGCAAACTAATTGCCAGTTGCATAGCTTCTTAGAATTGTGGTCAAAACCATCGTAGAGGTGCGAAATCTGTATTCTTCAAAACATCAATCCGGGAGAATTGCGAGTCATTTGGCAACAATGCAAGCCTTTTGTCAGTCAAATAGGTACTTTTGAGAATGATCTATCCACTCCAACAGGTTGCCGGTAGCATAGCTTCCTGAATTGATATCCAAACCTTCAGAGAGGTTTGAAATCCGAATCAGTCAAACATTCTAACTTGGAGTATTGCGTGACATTTGGCAAATATGTAAGTCTTTTGTCTTTCAAATCTGAACTCTTACGAATGATCCAACTACTCAAACGAGTTGCCGGTAACACAGATTCAGGGAATTACAATCTAAACCATCAAAGTGGTACGAAATCCATAATGGTCAAAACTTCAAACAGGGAGTATTGCGAGTAATTTGGTAGCAATGCCTTTATCAGCCAAATATGCACTCTTAATAACAATCCAACAACTTAAACGAGTTTATGGTAGCATAGCTTCCCGGAATTACAATCTAAATCATCAAAGAGGTGCAAAATCAATAATGGTTGAAAATTCAAACATGGAGTATTGCGAAACCTTCGATAACTATGCTAGCCCTGTATCTGTCGAAAATAAACTCTTAAGAGCAATACAACCTCTCAAACGAGTTGCCAGTTGCATAGCTTCTCAGAATTTTGGTCAAAACCATCGTAGAGGTACGAAATCCGTATTCGTCAAAACATTAATCCGGGAGATTTTCGAGTCATTTGGCAACTATGCTTGCCTTTTGTCACTCAAATAGGCACTTTTGAGACTGATCCATCCAATCCAACGGGTTGCCGGTAGCATAGCTTCCGGGAATTGATATTCAAACCATCAGAGAGGTACGAAATCCAAATCAGTCAAACCTTCAAACTGGGAGTATTGCGAGATAGTTTTCGACAATGCAAGTCTTTTGTCTGCCAAATATGTACTCTTAAGAACGATCCAACTGTTCAAACGAGTTGCCGGTAACACAGATTCTCGGAATTACAATCTAAAGCATCAGAGTGGTACGAAATCCATAACGGTCTAAACTTAAAACAGGGAGTATTGCGAATCATTTGGTAGCATTGCCTTTTATCAGTCAAATATGCACTCATAATTACAATCCAACAACTCAAAGGAGTTGATGGTAGCATAGTTTCCCGGAATTACAATCTAAATCATCAGAGAGGTGCAAAATCCATAATGGTTGGAACTTCAAACTGGGAGTATTGTGATACCTTTGGTAACTATGCTAGCCCTTTATCAGACGAAAAGAAACTCCTAAGAGCGGTTCAACCTCTAAAACAGGCTGCCAGTTGCATAGCTTCTCGGAATTGTGGTCAAAACCATCGTAGAGGTACGAAATCCGTAATTGTCAAAACATCAATACGGAAGAATTGCGAGTCATTTGGCTACTATGCTTGCCTTTTGTCATTCAAATAGGCACTTTTGAGAATGATCCATCCACTCCAACGGGCTTCCTGTAGCGTAGCATTCTGGAATTGATATCCAAACCATCAGGGAGGGACGAAATCCAAATCATTGAAACTTTCTAACTGGGAGTATCGCGAAAAATTTGGTAACAATGCAAGTCTTTTGTCTGTCAAAAATGAACTCTTAAGAGCGATCCAACTGTTTAAACGAGTTGCAGGTAGCACAAATTCCCGGAATTACAATCTAAACCATCAGAGTGGTTCGAAATCCATAACGTTCAAAACTTCAAACAGGGAGTATTGCGAGTCATTTGGTAGTAATGTCTTTTATCAGTCTTATATGCAATTTTAACAACAATCCAACTACCAAAACGAGTTGATGGTAGCATAGCTTCCCGGAATTACAATCTAAATCATCAGAGAGGTGCAAAATCCATAATGGTTGAAACTTCAAACCGGGAGTATTGCAAAACCTTTGATAATTATGCTAGCCCTTTATCTGTCGAAAAGAAACTCTTAAGAAGGATCCAACCTCGCAAACGAGTTGCCAGTTGCATAGCTTCCCAGAATTGTGGCTAAAACCATCGTAGAGGTACGAAATCTGTATTCGTCAAAACATAGATCCGGGAGAATTGCGAGTCATTTGGCAACTATGCTAGCCTTTTATCAGTCAAATAGGCACTTTTGAGAATGATCCATCCACTCTAGCGGGATGCCTCTAGCGTAGCTTCCTGGAATTGATATCCAAACCATCAGAGTGGTACGAAATCCATATTAGTCAAACCTTCAAACTGGGAGTATCGCAAAAAATTTGGCAACAATTCATGTCTTTAGTCTGTCAAATATGAACTATTAAGAACTATCCAACTGCTCAAATGAGTTGCCGGTAACATAGATTCTCAGAATTACAATCTAAACCATCAGAGTGGTATGAAATCCATAACGGTCAAAACTTCAAACAGGGAGTATTGCGAGTCATTTGGCAGCAATGTCATTTATCAGTCAAATATGCACTCTTAATAACAATCCAGCTACTCAAACGTGTTGATGGTAGCATAGCTTCCCGGAATTACAATCTAAATCATCAGAGAGGTGTAAAATCCATAATGGTTGTAACTTCGAACCGTGAGTATTGCGATACCTTTGGTAACTATGCTAGCCCTTTATCTGACGAAAAGAAACACTTAAGAGAGATCCAACCTCGCAAACTATATGCCAGTTGCATAGCTTCTTAGAATTGTGGTCAAAACCATCGTAGAGGTACGAAATCCATATTCGTCAAAACATCAATCCGGGAGAATTGCGAGTCATTTGGCAACTATACAAGCCTTTTGTCAGTCAAATAGGTACTTTTGAGAATGATCTATCCACTCCAACGGGATGCCGGTAGCATAGCTTCCTTGAATTGATATCCAAACCATCAGAGAGGTACGAAATCCGAATCAGTCAAACATTCAAACTTGGAGTATTGCGTGACATTTGGTAACAATGCAAGTCTTTTGTCTGTCAAATCTGAACTCTTAAGAATGATCCAACTACTCAAACAAGTTGCCGGTAACACAGATTCAGGGAATTACAATCTAAACCATCAAAGTGGTACGAAATCCATAACGGTCAAAACTTCAAACAGGGAGTATTGCGAGTTATTTGGTAGCAATGCCTTTTATCAGCCAAATATGCACTCTTAATAACAATCCAACAACTTAAACGAGTTGATGGTAGCATTGCTTCCCGGAATTACAATCTAAATCATCAAAGAGTTGCAAAATCAATAATCAGAATTATGGTCAAAACCATCGTAGAGGCACGAAATCCGTATTCGTCAAAACATCAATCCGGGAGAATTGCGAGTCATTTTTCAACTATGCTAGCCTTTTGTAAGTCAAATAGGCACTTTTGAGAATGATCCAAAGATATCCAAAGCATCAGAGAGGTACGAAAACCAAATCAGAGAGGTACGATTTGCCAGTTCCATAGCTTCTCGTAATTGTGGTCAAAACCATCGTAGAGGTACGAAATCCGTATTCGTGAAAACATCAATCCGTGAGAATTGCGAGTCATTTGGCAACTATGCTAGCATTTTGTAAGTCAAATAGGCACTTCTGAGAATGATCCATCCACTCCAACGGGTTTCCGGTTGCATAGCTTCCTTGAATTGAAATCAAAAGCAACAGAGAGGTACGAAAACCAAATCTGTCAAACCTTCAAACTGGGAGTATCGCGAGACATTTGGAAACAATGCAAATCTTTTGCCTGTCAAAAATGAACTCTTTAGAGCGATCCAACTGTTCAAACGAGTTGCCGGTAACAAAGATTCCCGGAATAACAATCTAAACCATCAGAGTAGTACGAAATCCATAACGTTCAAAATTTCAAACAGGGAGTATTGCGAGTCATTTGGATGCAATGTCTTTTATCAGTCAAATATGCACTTTTAATAATAATCAAACTACTCAAACGAGTAGATGGTAGCATAGCTTCCCAGAATTACAATCTAAATCATTAGAGAGGTACAAAATCCATAATGGTTGAAACTTCAAACCAGGAGTACTGCGATACCATTGGCAAGTATGCTAGCCTTTTATCTGTCGATAAGAAACTCTTAAGAGCGATCCAACCTCGCAAACGATTTGCCAGTTGCATTGCTTCTCATAATTGTGGTCAAAACTATCGTAGAGGTACGAAATCCGTATTCGTCAAAACATCAATCCGGGAGAATTGCGTGTCATTAGGCAACTAAGCTAGCCTTTTGTCACTCCAATAGGCACTTTTGAGAATTATCCATCCACTCCTACGGGTTTTCGGTTGCATAGCTTCCGGGAATTGATATCTAAACCATCAGAGAGGTACGAAATCAAAATCAATCAAACCTTCAAACTAGGAGTATCGCGAGAAATTTTGCAACAATGCAAGTCTTTTGTCTGTCAAATATCAACTGTTAAGAACGATCCAACTGTTCAAACGAGTTGCCGGTAACACAGATTCTCGGAATTACAATCTAAACCATCAGAGTGGTACGAAATCCATAACTGTCAAAACTTCAAGCAGGGAGTATTACGAGCCATTTGGAAGCAATGTCTTTTATCAGTCTTATATGCACTCTTAATAACAATCCAACTACTAAAACGAGTTGATGGTAGCATAGCTTCCTGGAATTACAATCTAAATTATCAAAGCGGTGCAAAATCCATAATGGTTCAAACTTCAAAACGGGAATATTGCAATACCTTTTGTAACTATGCTAGCCCATTATCTGTCGAAAAGAAACTCTTAAGAGCGATCCAACCTCTCAAACGAGCTGCCAGTTGCATAGCTACTCAGAATTGTGGTCAAAACCATAGCAGAGGTACGAAATACGTATTCGTAGAAACATCAATCCTTGAGAATTGCGAGTCATTTTGCAACTATGCTAGCCTTTTATCAGTCCAATAGGAACTTTTGCGAATTATCCATCCACTCCAATGGGTTTCCGGTAGCATAGCCTTCAGTAATTGATATCTAAACCCTCAGAGAGGTACGAAATCCGAATTTGTCAAACCTTCAAACTGGGAGAATTGCGTGACATTTGGCAATAATGCAAGTCTTTTGTCGGTGAAATATGAACTCTTATGAACGATCCAATTGTCCAAACGAGTTACCGGTTACTCAGATTCTCGGAATTGCAATCTAAATTATCATTGTGGTATAAAATCCATAACGGTCAAAACTTCAAACAGGGAGTATTGCGAGTCATTAGGTAGCAATATCTTTTATCAATCAAATATGCACTCTTAATTACAATCCATGAACTCAAACGAGTTGATGGTAGCATAGCTTCCCGGAATTACAATCTAAATCATCAGTGAGGTGCAAAATCCATAATGGTTGAAACATCATACCGGGAGTATTGCGAAACCTTTGGTAACTTTGCTAGACCTTTATCTGACGAATAGAAACTCTTAAGAGCGATCCAACCTCGCAAACGATTTGCCAGTTGCATAGCTTCTCATAATTGAGGTCAAAACCATCGTAGAGGTACGAAATCCGTATTCGACAAAACATCAATCCGGGAGAATTGTGAGTCAATTGGCAACTATGCTAGGCTTTTGTCAGTCAAATAGGCACTTTTGTGAATGATCCATCTACTCCAACGGGTTGCCAGTAGCATAGCTTCCTGGAATTGATATCCAAACCTTCAAACTGGGAGTATCGCGAGACCTTTGGCAACAATGCAAGTCTTTTGTCTGTCAAATATGAACTCTTAAGAGCGATCAACCTGTTCAAACGAGTTGCCGGTAACACAGATTCTCAGAATTACAATCTAAACAATCAGAGTGGTACGAAATCCATAACGGTCAAAACTTCAAACAGGGAGTATTGCGAGCCATTTGGAAGCAATGTCTTTTATCAGTCTTATATGCACTCTTAATAACAATCCAACTACTAAAACGAGTTGAAGGTAGCATAGCTTCCCGGAATTACAATCTAAATTATAAAAGAGGTGCAAAATCTATAATGGTTCAAACTTCAAAACGAGATTATTGCAATACCTTTGGTAACTATGCTAGCCCATTATCTGTCGAAAAGAAACTCTTAAGTTCGATCAAACCACAGAAACGAGTTGCTAGTTGCATAGCATCTCAGAATTGTGGTCAAAACCATCGTAGTGGTACAAAATCCGTATTCGTCGAAACATCAATCCTGGAGAATTTCGAGTCATTTGGCAACTATGCTAGCCTTTTGTCAGCCCAATAGGCACGTTTGAGAATTATTTATCCACTCCAACGGGTTTCCGGTAGCATAGCTTCTCAGAATAGTGGTCAAAACCATCGTAGAGGTACGAAATCCGTATTCGTCAAAACATCAATCCTGGAGATTTGCGAGTCATTTGCCAACTATGATAGCCTTTTGTCAGTCCAATAGGCACTTTTGTGAATTATCCATCCACTCCAACGGGTTTCCGGTAGCATAGCTTACGGGAATTGATATCTAAACCATCAGAGAGGTACGAAATCCAAATTAGTCAAACCTTCAAACAGGGAGTACTGCGCGACATTTGGCAATAATGCAAGTCTTTTATCGGTGAAATATGTACTCTAATGAACGATCCAATTGTTCAAACGAGTTGTCGGTAACACAGATTCTCGGAATTACAGTCTAAACTATCAGAGTGGTACGAAATCCATAACGGTCAAAACCTTAAACAGGGTTTAATGCGAGTCATTTGATAGCAATGTCATTTATCAGTCAAATATGTACTCTTAATAACAATCCAACAACTCAATCGAGTTCATGGTAGCATAGCTTCCCAGAATTTCAATTTAAATCATCAGAGAGGTGCAAAATTCATAATGGTTGAAACTTCAAACCGGGAGTATTGCGATACCTTTGGTAACTTTGCTAGCCCTTTATCTATCGAAAATAAACTCTAAAGGGCGATTCAACCTCGCGAACGATTTGCCAGTTGCATATCTACTCATAATTGTGGTCAAAACCATCGTAGAGGTACGAAATCCGTATTCGTCAAAACATCAATCCGGCAGAATTGCGAGTCATTTGGCCACTATGTTAGACTATTGTCAGTCAAATAGGCACTTTTGAGAATAATCCATCCACTCTAACGGGTTGCCGTACGCATAGCTTTTTGGAATTAATATCCAAACCATCAGAGTGGTACGAAATCCAATTAAGTCAAACCTTCAAACTGAGAGTATCGCGAGACATTTGGCAACAATGCAAGTCATTTGTCTGTCAAATATGAACTCTTAAAAACGATCCAACTGTTCAAACGAGTTGCCGGTAACACAGATTCTCGGAAATATAATCTAAACCATCAATGTGGTACGAAATGCATAACGGTCAAAACTTGAAACAGGGAGTATTGCGAGTCATTTGGTAGCAATGACTTTTATCAGTCAAATATGCACTCTTAATAACAATCAAACTACTCAAACGAGTCGATGGTAGCATAGCTTCCCGGAATTCCAATCTAAATCATCAGTGAGGTGCAAAATCCATAATGGTTGAAACTTTAAACCGAGAGTATTGCGATACCTTTGGTATGAATGCTAGCCCTCTATCTGTCGAAAAGAAATTCTTAAGAGCGATCCAACTACGCAAACGATTTGCCAGTTGCATAGCTTCACGTAATTGTGGTCAAAACCATCGTAGAGGTACGAAATCCGTATTCGTCAAAACATAAATCTGGGTGAATTGCGAGTCATTTGGCAACTATACTAGCCTTTTGTTAGTCAAATATGCACTTTTGAGAATGATCCATCCACTCCGACGGGTTGTCGGTAGCAAAGCTTCCTGGAATTGATATCCAAACCATCAGAGAGGTACGAAATCCAAATCACTCAAACCCTCAAACTGGGAGTATCGCGAGTCGTTTGGCAACAATGCAAGTCTTTTGTCTGTCAAATATAAACTCTTAAGAAGGATCCAACTGCTCAAACGAGTTGTCGGTAGCATAGCATTCTTGAATTGATATCCAAACCATCAGAGAGGTACGAAATCCGAATCAGTAAAACCTTCAAACAGGGAGTATCGACTCAAACGTGTTGTCGGTAACAAAGATTCTCGGAATTACAATCTAACCCATCAGAGTGGTACGAAATCCAGAACGGTCAAAGCTTCAAACAGGGAGTATTGCGAGTCATTTGTTTGACATATCTTTTATCCGCCTTATATGCACTCTTAATAACAATCCAACTACTAAAGCGAGTTGATGGTCGCATAACTTCCTGGAATTACAATCCAAATTATCAAAAAGGTACAAAATCCATAATGGGTGAAACTTCAAACCGGGAGCATTGCGATACCTTGGGTAACTATGCTAGCCCTTTATCTGGTGAAAAGAAAATCTTAAGAGCGATCCAACTGGCAAACGATTTGCCAGTTGCATAGCTTTCATAATTGTGGTCAAAACCATCGCAGAGTTACGAAATTCGTATTCGTCAAAACATCAATCCGGGAGAATTGCGAGTCATTTGGCAACTATGCTAGCATGTTGCCAGTCAAATAGGTACGTTTGAGAATGAACCATCCACTCCAACGGGTTGCCGGTAGCATAGGTTCCCGGAATTGATATCCAAACCATCATAGTGGTAAGAAATCCAAATCAGTCAAACCATCAAACTGGGAGTATCGCGAGACATTTGGAAACAATGCAAGTCTTTTGCCTGCCAAATATGAAATCTTTAGAACGATCTAACTGTTCAAACGAATTGCCGGCATCACAGATTCTCGGAATTAAGATCTAAACCATCAGAGTGGTACGAAATCCATAACGTTCAAATCTTCAAACAGGGAGTATTGCGATTCATTTGGTAGCAATATCTTTTATCAGTCAAATATTTACTTCTAATAACAATCCAACTACCCAAACGAGTTGATGGTAGCATAGCTTCCCGGAATTACAATCTAAATCATCAAAGAGGTACAAAATCCATAATGGTTGAAACTTCAAACCGGGAGTACTGCGATACCATTGGCAAGTATGCTAGCCCTTTATCTGTCGAAAAGAAACTCTTAAGAACGATCTAACCTCGCAAACGATTTGCCAGTTGCATAGCTTCTCAGAATAGTGGTCAAAACCATCGTAGAGGTACGAAATTTGTATTCGTCAAAACATCAATCCTGGAGAATTGCGAGTCATTTGGCAACTATGCTAGCCTTTTGTCAGTCCAATAGGTACTTTTGAGAATTATCCATCCAACCCAGCGGGTTCCCAATAGCATAGCTTACGGGAATTGATATCTAACCTATCAGAGAGGTACAAAATCCAAATCAGTCAAACCTTCAAACTGGGAGTATCGCAAAACATTTGGCAGCAATGTAAGTCTTTTGTCTGTCAAATATGAACTCTTAAGAACGATCCAACTGTTCAAACGAATTCCCGGTAACAAAGATTCCCGGAATTACAATCTAAACCATCAGAGTGGTACAAATCCTTAACGGTCAAAACTTCAAACAGGGAGTATTGCGAGTCATTTGGTAGCAATGTCATTTATCAGTCAAATATCCACTCTTAACAACAATCCATCTACTAAAACGAGTTGATGGTTGCATAGCTTCCCGGAATTACAATCTAAATCATCAGGGAGGTGCAAAATCCATAATGGTTAAAACTTCAAACCGGGAGTATTGCGATACCTTTGGTAACTATGCTAGCCCTTTATCTGTCGAAAAAAAAACTCTTAAGAGCGATCCAACCTCGCAAACGATTTGCCAGTTGCATAGCTTCTCATAATGGTGGTCAAAACCATCGTAGAGGTACGAAATCGGAATTCGCAAAAAACATCAATCCTGGAAAATTGCGAGTCATTTGGCAACTATGCTAGCCTTTTGTCAGTAAAATAGGTACTTTTGAGAATGATCCAACCACTCCAACGGGTTGCCGGTAGCATAGCTTCCTGGAATTGATATCTAAACAATCAGAGAGGTACAAAATCCAAATCATTCAAACCTTCAAACTGGGAGTATCGCCAAACATTTGGCAACAATGCAAGTCTTTTGTCTGTCAAATATGAACTCTTAAGAGCGATCCAACTGTTCAAACGAGTTGCCGGCAACACAGATTCTTGAAATTACAATTTAAACCATCAGAGTGTTTCGAAATCCATAACGGTCAAAACTTCAAACAGGGAGTATTGCGAGTCATTTGGTAGCAATGCCTTTTTATCCGTCAAATATGCACACTTAATTACAGTCCAACAACTCAAACGAGTTCATGGTAGCATAGTTTCTTGGAATTACAATCTAAATCATCAAAGAAGTGCGAAATCCATAATGGATGAAACTTCAAACCGGGGGCACTGCGATACCTTTGGTAAGTATGCAAGCCATTTATCTGTCGAAAAGAAACTCTTAAGAGCGATCCAACCATGCAAACGATTTGCCAGTTGCATAGCTTCTCAGAATAGTGGTCAAAACCATCGTAGAGGTACGAAATCCGTATTCGTCAAAACATCAATCCTGGTGAATAGCGAGTCATTTGGCAACTATGCTAGCCTTTTGTTAGTCCAATAGGCACTTTTGAGAATTATCCATCCACTCCAACGGGTTTCAGGTAGCATAGTTTCCGGGAATTGATATCTAAACCATCAGAGAGGTACGAAATCCAAATCAGTCAAACCTTGAAACTGGGAGTATCGCGAGACATTTGGCAGCAATGCAAGTCTTTTGTCTGTCAAATATGAACTCTTAAGAGCGATCCAACTGTTCAAACGAGTTGCCGGTAACACAGATTCTCGGAATTTCAATCTAAACCATCAGAGTGGTACGAAATCCTTAACGGTCAACACTTCAAACAGGGAGTATTGCGAGTCATTTGGTAGCAATGTCTTTTATCAGTCATATATGTACTCTTAATAGCAATCCAACTACTAAAACGAGTTGATAGTTGCATAGCTTCCCGGAATTACAATCTAAATTATCAAAGAGGTGCAAAATCCATAATGGTTGAAACTTTAAACCGGGATTATTGCGATACCATAGGTAAGTATGCTAGCCCATTATCTGTCGAAAAGAAACTCTAAAGAGCGATCCAACCTCTAAAACGATTATCCAGTTGCATAGCTTCTTAGAATTGTGGTCAAAACCATCGTATAGGTAAGAAATCCGTATTCCTCAAAACATCAATCCGGAAGAATTACGAGTCATTTGGCAACTATGCTAGCCTTTTGTCAGTCCAATAGGCACTTTTGAGAATGATCCATCCACTCCAATGGTTTTCCGGTAGCAAAGCCTTCCGTAATTTATATCTAAACCATCAGAGAGGTACGAAATCCGAATTGTCAACATTCAAACTCGGAGTATTGCGTGACATTTGCAAAAATGCAAGTCCTTTGTTCAAATATGAACTCTTAAGAACGATCCAACTGTTCAAACGAGTTGTCGGTAACTCAGATTCTCGGATTTGCAATCTAAACTATCATTGTGGTTCGAAATCCATAACAGTCAAAACTTCAAACAGGGAGTATTGCGAGTCATTTGGTAGAAATGCCTTTTAGCAGTCAAATTTGTACTCTTAATTACAATCCAACAACTCAAACGAGTTGATGGTAGCATAGCTTCCCAGAATTACAATCTAAACCATCAGAGATGTGCAAAATCCATAATTGTTGAAACATTAAACCGGGAGTATTGCGAAACCTTTGGTAACTATGCTAGCCCGTTATCTGTCGCAAACGATTTGCAAGTTCCATATCTACTGATAATTGTGGTCAAAACTATCGTAGAGGTACGAAATCCGTATTCGTCAAAACTTCAATCCGGGAGAATTACGAGTCATTTGGCAACTATCCTAGCCTTTTATCAGTCAAATAGACACATTTGAGAATGATCCATTCACTCCAATGGGTTGCCGGTAGCATAGCTTTCTGAAATTGATATCCAAGCCATCAGAGAGGTACGACATCCAATTAATTCAAAGCTTCAAACTGGAAGTATCGCGAGACATTTGGCAACAATTACAGTCTTTTGTCTATCAAATATGAACTCTTCAGAACGATCCAACTGCTCAAACGAGTTGTAGGTAACACAAATTCTCGGAATTACAATCTAAACCATCAGAGTGGTACGATATCCATAACGTTCAAAACTTCAAACAGGGAGTATTGCGAGTCATTTGGTAGCAATATCTTTTATCAGTCTTATATGCAATCTTAACAACAATCCATCTACTTAAACGAGTTGATGGTAGCATAGCTTCCCGGAATTACAATTTAAATCATCAGGGAGGTGCAAAATCCATAATGGTTAAAACTTCAAACCGGGAGTATTGCGATACCTTTGGTAACTATGCTAGCCCTTTATCTGTCGAAAAAAAACTCTTAAGAGCGATCCAACCTCGCAAACGATTTGCCAGTTGCATAGCTTCTCATAATGGTGGTCAAAACCATCGTAGAGGTACGAAATCCGAATTCGTCAAAACATCAATCCGGGAGAATTGCGAGTCATTTGACAACTATGCTAGCCTTTTGTCAGTAAAATAGGTACTTTTGAGAATGATCCAACCACTCCAACGGGTTGCCGGTAGCATAGCTTCCTGGAATTGATATTTAAACAATCAGAGAGGTACAAAATCCAAATCATTCAAACCTTCAAACTGGGAGTATCGCCAAACATTTGGCAACAATGCAAGTCTTTTGCCTGTCAAATATGAACTCTTAAGAACGATCCAACTGTTCAAACGAGTTGCCGGTAACACAGATTCTAGGAATTACAATTTAAACCATCAGAGTGTTACGAAATCCATAACGGTCAAAACTTCAAACAGGGAGTATTGCGAGTCATTTGGTAGCAATGCCTTTTTATCCGTCAAATATGCACACTTAATTAGAGTCCAACAACTCAAACGAGTTCATGGTAGCATAGCTTCCCGGAATTACAACCTAAATCATCAGAGAGGTCCCAAATCCATAATGGATGAAACTTCAAACCGGGGGTACTGCGATACCTTTGGCAAGTATGCAAGCCATTTATCTGTCGAAAAGAAACTCTTATGAGCGATCCAACCATGCAAACGACTTGCCAGTTGCATAGCTTCTCAGAATAGTGGTCAAAACCATCGTAGAGGTACGAAATCCGTATTCGTCAAAACATCAATCCTGGTGAATAGCGAGTCATTTGGCAACTATGCTAGCCTTTTGTGGTCGTCCAATAGGCACTTTTGAGAATTATCCATCCACTCCAACGGGTTTCAGGTAGCATAGTTTCCGGGAATTGATATCTAAACCATCAGAGAGGTACGAAATCCAAATCAGTCAAACCTTGAAATTGGGAGTATCGCGAGACATTTGGCAGCAATGCAAGTCTTTTGTCTGTCAAATATTAACTCTTAAGAACGATCCAACTGTTCAAACGAGTTGCCGGTAACACAGATTCTCGGAATTTCAATCTAAACCATCAGAGTGGTACGAAATCCTTAACGGTCAACACTTCAAACAGGGAGTATTACGAGTCATTTGGTAGCAATGTCTTTTATCAGTCATATATGCACTCTTAATAGCAATCCAACTACTAAAACGAGTTGATATTAGCATAGCTTCCCGGAATTACAATCTAAATTATCAAAGAGGTGCCAAATCCATAATGGTTGAAACTTTAAACCGGGAGTATTGCGATACCTTAGGTAAGTATGCTAGCCCTTTATCTGTCGAAAAGAAACTCTAAAGAGCGATCCAACCTTTAAAACTATTATCCAGTTGCATAGCTTCTTAGAATTGTGGTCAAAACCATCGTATAGGTAAGAAATCCGTATTCCTCAAAACATCAATCTGGAAGAATTACGAGTCATTTGGCAACTATGCTAGCCTTTTGTCAGTCCAATAGGCACTTTTGAGAATTATCCATCCACTCCAATGGTTTTCCGGTAGCAAAGCCTTCTGTAATTTATATCTAAACCATCAGAGAGGTACGAAATCCGAATTTGTCAAACATTCAAACTGGGAGTATTGCGTGACATTTGGCAACAATGCAAGTCTTTGTCGGTCAAATATGACTCTTAAGACGATCCAACTGTTCAAACGAGTTGTCGGTAACTCAGATTCACGATTTGCAATCTAAACTATCATTGTGGTTTCGAAATCCATAACAGTCAAAACTCCAAACAGGGAGTATTGCGAGTCATTTGGTAGAAATGCCTTTTAGCAGTCAAATTTGCACTCTTAATTACAATCCAACAACTCAAACTTGATGGTAGCATAGCTTCCCAGAATTACAATCTAAACCATCAGAGATGTGAAAAATCCATAATTGTTGAAACATTAAACCGGGAGTATTGCGAAACCTTTGGTAACTATGCTAGCCCGTTATCTGTCGCAAACGATTTGCCAGTTCCATATCTACTGATAATTGTGGTCAAAACTATCGTAGAGGTACGAAATTCGAATTTGTCAAACATTCAAACTGGGAGTATTGCGTGACATTTGGCAACAATGCAAGTCCTTTGTCGGTCAAATATGAACTCTTAAGAACGATCCAACTGTTCAAACGAGTTGCCGGTAACTCAGATTCACGGATTTGCAATCTAAACTATCATTGTGGTTCAAAATCCATAACAGTCAAAACTCCAAACAGGGAGTATTGCGAGTCATTTGGTAGAAATGCCTTTTAGCAGTCAAATTTGCACTCTTAATTACAATCCAACAACTCAAACGAGTTGATGGTAGCATAGCTTCCCAAAATTACAATCTAAACCATCAGAGATGTGCAAAATCCATAATTGTTGAAACATTAAACCGGGAGTATTGCGAAACCTTTGGTAACTATGCTAGCCCTTTATCTGTCGCAAACGATTTGCCAGTTCCATATCTACTGATAATTGTGGTCAAAACTATCGTAGAGGTACGAAATCCGTATTCGTCAAAACTTCAATCCGGGAGAATTACGAGTCATTTGGCAACTATCCTAGCCTTTTATCAGTCAAATAGGAACTTTTGAGAATGATCCATTCACTCCAATGGGTTGCCGGTAGCATAGCTTTCTGAAATTGATATCCAAACCATCAGAGAGGTACGACATCCAATTCATTCAAAGCTTCAAACTGGAAGTATCGCGAGACATTTGGCAACAATTCAAGTCTTTTGCCTATCAAATATGAACTCTTCAGAACGATCCAACTGCTCAAACGAGTTGTAGGTAACACAAATTTTCGGAATTACAATCTAAACCATCAGAGTGGTACGATATCCATAACGTTCAAAACTTCAAACAGGGAGTATTGCGAGTCATTTGGTAGCAATGTCTTTTATCAGTCTTATATGCAATCCTAACAACAATCCATCTACTAAAACGAGTTGATGGTAGCATAGCTTCCCAGAATTACAATCTAAATCATCAGGGAGGTGCAAAATCCATAATGGTTAAAACTTCAAATCGGGAGTATTGCGATACCTTTGGTAACTATGCTAGCCCTTTATCTGTCGAAAAAAAACTCTTAAGAGCGATCCAACCTCGCAAGCGATTTGCCAGTTCCATAGCTTCTCATAATGGTGGTCAAAACCATCGTAGAGGTACGAAATCCGAATTCGTCAAAACATCAATCCGGGAGAATTGCGAGTCATTTGGCAACTATGCTAGCCTTTTGTCAGTAAAATAGGTACTTTTGAGAATGATCCAACCACTCCAACGGGTTGCCGGTAGCACAGCTTCCTGGAATTGATATCTAAACAATCAGAGAGGTACAAAATCCAAATCATTCAAACCTTCAAAATGGGAGTATCGCCAAACATTTGGCAACAATGCAAGTCTTTTGTCTGTCAAATATGAACTCTTAAGAACGATCCAACTGTTCAAACGAGTTGCCGGTAACACAGATTCTTGGAATTACAATTTAAACCATCAGAGTGTTACGAAATCCATAACGGCCAAAACTTCAAACAGGGAATATTGCGAGTCATTTGGTAGAAATGCCTTTTTATCCCTCAAATATGCACACTTAATTACAGTCCAACAACTCAGACGAGTTCATGGTAGCATAGCTTACCGGAATTACAACCTAAATCATCAGAGAGGTCCCAAATCCATAATGGATGAAACTTCAAACCGGGGGTACTGCGATACCTTTGGTAAGTATGCAAGCCATTTATCTGTCGAAAAGAAACTCTTAAGAGCGATCCAACCTCGTAAACGAGTTACAAGTTGCATAGCTTCTCAGAATAGTGGTCAAAACCATCGTAGAGGTACGAAATCCGTATTCGTCAAAACATCAATCCTGGTGAATTGCGAGTCATTTGGCAACTATGCTAGCCTTTTGTTAGTCCAATAGGAACTTTTGAGAATTATCCATCCACTCCAACGGGTTTCAGGTAGCATAGTTTCCGGGAATTGATATCTAAACCATCAGAGAGGTACGAAATCCAAATCAGTCAAACCTTGAAATTGGGAGTATCGCGAGACATTTGGCAGCAATGCAAGTCCTTTGTCTGTCAAATATGAACTGTTAAGAACGATCCAACTGCTCAAACGAGTTGCCGGTAACACAGATTCTCGGAATTTCAATCTTAACCATCAGAGTGGTACGAAATCCATAACGGTCAACACTTCAAACAGGGAGTATTGCGAGTCATTTGGTAGCAATGTCTTTTATCAGTCATATATGTACTCTTAATAGCAATCCAACTGCTAAAACGAGTTGATAGTAGCATAGCTTCCCGGAAATACAATCTAAATTATCAAAGAGGTGCAAAATCCATAATGGTTGAAACTTCAAACCGGGAGTATTGCGATACCATAGGTAAGTATGCTAGCCCATTATCTGTCGAAAAGAAACTCTAAAGAGCGATCCAACCTCTAAAACGATTATCCAGTTGCATAGCTTCTTAGAATTGTGGTCAAAACTTCAAACAGGGAATATTGCGAGTCATTTGGTAGCAATGCCTTTTTATCCATCAAATATGCACACTTAATTACAGTCCAACAACTCAGACGAGTTCATGGTAGCATAGCTTACCGGAATTACAACCTAAATCATCAGAGAGGTCCCAAATCCATAATGGATGAAACTTCAAACCGGGGGTACTGCGATACCTTTGGTAAGTATGCAAGCCATTTATCTGTCGAAAAGAAACTCTTAAGAGCGATCCAAACTCGCAAACGATTTGCCAGTTGCATAGCTTCTCAGAATAGTGGTCAAAACCATCGTAGAGGTACGAATCCGTATTCGTCAAAACACTCAATCCTGGTGAATAGCGAGTCATTTGGCAACTATGCTAGCCTTTTGTTAGTCCATGGCACTTGTGAGAATTATCCATCCACTCCAACGGGTTTAAGGTAGCATAGTTTCCGGGAATTGATATCTAAACCATCAGAGAGGTACAAATCCAAATCAGTCAAACCTTAAATTGGGAGTATCGCGAGACATTTGGCAGCAATGCAAGTCCTTTGTCTGTCAAATATGAACTGTTAAGAACGATCCAACTGCTCAAACGAGTTGCCGGTAACACAGATTCTCGGAATTTCAATCTTAACCATCAGAGTGGTACGAAATCCTTAACGGTCAACACTTCAAACAGGGAGTATTGCGAGTCATTTGGTAGCAATGTCTTTTATCAGTCATATATGCACTCTTAATAGCAATCCAACTACTAAAACGAGTTGATAGTAGCATAGCTTCCCGGAATTACAATCTAAATTATCAAAGAGGTGCAAAATCCGTAATGGTTGAAACTTTAAACCGGGAGTATTGCGATACCTTAGGTAAGTATGCTAGCCCTTTATCTGTCGAAAAGAAACTCTAAAGAGCGATCCAACCTTTAAAACGATTATCCAGTTGCATAGCTTCTTAGAATTGTGGTCAAAACCATCGTATAGGTAAGAAATCCGTATTCCTCAAAACATCAATCCGGAAGAATTACGAGTCATTTGGCAACTATGCTAGCCTTTTGTCAGTCCAATAGGCACTTTTGAGAATTATCCATCCACTCCAATGGTTTTCCGGTAGCAAAGCCTTCTGTAATTTATATCTAAACCATCAGAGAGGTACAAAATCCGAATTTGTCAAACATTCAAACTGGGAGTATTGCGTGACATTTGGCAACAATGCAAGTCCTTTGTCGGTCAAATATGAACTCTTAAGAACGATCCAACTGTTCAAACGAGTTGTCGGTAACTCAGATTCACGGATTTGCAATCTAAACTATCATTGTGGTTCGAAATCCATAACAGTCAAAACTCCAAACAGGGAGTATTGCGAGTCATTTGGTAGAAATGCCTTTTAGCAGTCAAATTTGCACTCTTAATTACAATCCAACAACTCAAACGAGTTGATGGTAGCATAGCTTCCCAGAATTACAATCTAAACCATCAGAGATGTGCAAAATCCATAATTGTTGAAACATTAAACCGGGAGTATTGCGAAACCTTTGGTAACTATGCTAGCCCGTTATCTGTCGCAAACGATTTGCCAGTTCCATATCTACTGATAATTGTGGTCAAAACTATCGTAGAGGTACGAAATCCGTATTCGTCAAAACTTCAATCCGGGAGAATTACGAGTCATTTGGCAACTATCCTAGCCTTTTATCAGTCAAATAGGCACTTTTGAGAATGATCCATTCACTCCAATGGGTTACCGGTAGCATAGCTTTCTGAAATTGATATCCAAACCATCAGAGAGGTACGACATCCAATTAATTCAAAGCTTCAAACTGGAAGTATCGCGAGACATTTGGCAACAATTCAAGTCTTTTGTCTATCAAATATGAACTCTTCAGAACGATCCAACTGCTCAAACGAGTTGTAGGTAACACAAATTCTCGGAATTACAATCTAAACCATCAGAGTGGTACGATATCCATAACGTTCAAAACTTCAAACAGGGAGTATTGCGAGTCATTTGGTAGCAATGTCTTTTATCAGTCTTATATGCAATCTTAACAACAATCCATCTACTAAAACGAGTTGATGGTAGCATAGCTTCCCGGAATTACAATCTAAATCATCAGAGTGGTGCAAATTCCAACGGGTTTCAGGTAGCATAGTTTCCGGGAATTGATATCTAAACCATCAGAGAGGTACGAAATCCAAATCAGTCAAACCTTCAAACTGGGAGTATAGCGTGACATTTGGCAACAATGCAAGTCTTTTGTCTTTCAAATATGAACTCTTAAGAGCGATCCAACTGTTTAAACGTGTTGCCGGTAACACAGATTCTCGGAATTGCAATCTAAACCATCAGAGTGGTACGAAATCCATACCGTAAAAACTTCAACAGGAGTATTGCGAGTCATTGGTAGCTATTGCTTTTATCAGTCAATTATTCACTCTTAATAACAATCAAACTACTCCAACGAGTTGATGGTAGCATAGCTCCCGAATTTCAATCTAAATCATCAGAGAGGTGCAAAATAAAAATGGTTGAAACTTCAAACCGGTATTGCGATCCATAGGTAGTATGCATCCCATTATCTCTGTCGAAAGAAACTCTAAAGAGCGATCCAACCTCTAAAACGATTATCCAGTTGCATAGCTTCTTAGAATTGTGGTCAAAACTTCAAACAGGGAATATTGCGAGTCATTTGGTAGCAATGCCTTTTTATCCATCAAATATGCACACTTAATTACTGTCCAACAACTCAGACGAGTTCATGGTAGCATTGCTTACCGGAATTACAACCTAAATCATCAGAGAGGTCCCAAATCCATAATGGATGAAACTTCAAACCGGGGGTACTGCGATACCTTTGGTAAGTATGCAAGCCATTTATCTGTCGAAAAGAAACTCTTAAGAGCGATCCAACCTCGCAAACGATTTGCCAGTTGCATAGCTTCTCAGAATAGTGGTCAAAACCATCGTAGAGGTACGAAATCCGTATTCGTCAAAACATCAATCCTGGTGAATAGCGAGTCATTTGGCAACTATGCTAGCCTTTTGTTAGTCCAATAGGCACTTTTGAGAATTATCCATCCACTCCAACGGGTTTCAGGTAGCATAGTTTCCGGGAATTGATATCTAAACCATCAGAGAGGTACGAAATCCAAATCAGTCAAACCTTGAAATTGGGAGTATCGCGAGACATTTGGCAGCAATTCAAGTCCTTTGTCTGTCAAATATGAACTGTTAAGAACGATCCAACTGCTCAAACGAGTTGCCGGTAACACAGATTCACGGAATTTCAATCTTAACCATCAGAGTGGTACGAAATCCTTAACGGTCAACACTTCAAACAGGGAGTATTGCGAGTCATTTGGTAGCAATGTCTTTTATCAGTCATATATGCACTCTTAATAGCAATCCAACTACTAAAACGAGTTGATAGTAGCATAGCTTCCCGAATTACAATCTAAATTATCAAAGAGGTGCAAAATCCGTAATGGTTGAAACTTTAAACCGGGAGTATTGCGATACCTTAGTAGTATGCTAGCCCTTTATCTGTCGAAAAGAAACTCTAAAGAGCGATCCACAACCTTTAAAACGATTATCCAGTTGCATAGCTTCTAGAATTTGTCAAAACCATCGTATAGGTATAAATCCGTATTCCTCAAAACATCAATCGGAAGAATTACGAGTCATTTGGCAACTATGCTAGCCTTTTGTCAGTCCAATAGGCACTTTTGAGAATTATCCATCCACTCCAATGGTTTTCCGGTAGCAAAGCCTTCTGTAATTTATATCTAAACCATCAGAGAGGTACGAAATCCGAATTTGTCAAACATTCAAACTGGGAGTATTGCGTGACATTTGGCAACAATGCAAGTCCTTTGTCGGTCAAATATGAACTCTTAAGAACGATCCAACTGTTCAAACGAGTTGTCGGTAACTCAGATTCACGGATTTGCAATCTAAACTATCATTGTGGTTCGAAATCCATAACAGTCAAAACTCCAAGCAGGGAGTATTGCGAGTCATTTGGTAGAAATGCCTTTTAGCAGTCAAATTTGCACTCTTAATTACAATCCAACAACTCAAACGAGTTGATGGTAGCATAGCTTCCCAGAATTACAATCTAAACCATCAGAGATGTGCAAAATCCATAATTGTTGAAACATTAAACCGGGAGTATTGCGAAACCTTTGGTAACTATGCTAGCCCGTTATCTGTCGCAAACGATTTTGCCATTCCATATCTACTATAATTGTGGTCCAAACTATCGTAGAGGTACGAAATCCGTATTCGTCAAAACTTCAATCCGGGAGAAGTCGAGTCATTTGGCAACTATCCTAGCCTTTTATCAGTCAAATAGGTACTTTTGAGAATGATCCATTCACTCCAATGGGTTACCGGTAGCATAGCTTTCTGAATTGATATCCAAACCATCAAGAGGTACGACATCCAATTAATTCAAAGCTTCAAACTGGAAGTATCGCGAGACATTTGGCAACAATTCAAGTCTTTTGTCTATCAAATATGAACTCTTCAGAACGATCCAACTGCTCAAACGAGTTGTAGGTAACACAAATTCTCGGAATTACAATCTAAACCATCAGAGTGGTACGATATCCATAACGTTCAAAACTTCAAACAGGGAGTATTGCGAGTCATTTGGTAGCAATGTCTTTTATCAGTCTTATATGCAATCTTAACAACAATCCAATCCCAGATACTAAAACAAGGTTGATGTAGCATAGCTTCCGGAAATTCAATCTAAAGCATCAGAGTGGTGCCAATCCAAGGGGTTTCAGGGTCGCTCGTTTCCGGAAATTGCTATGTTTGATAAACCAGCCGAGAGGTACGAAATCACATCAGTTCAAACCTTCAAACTGGGAGTTATGCGTCATACATTGTGTCCAATGAAGTCTTTTGTCTTAACAATTGAACTCGCTTAGAGCCATCCAACTGTTAACAGGTTGCCAGGTAACACAGAATCTCGGAATTCACTCTAAACCACCAGAGTGTGTACGAAATCACCATACCGTTAAAACTTCCACAAGGTGAGTATGCGAGTCATTTGGTAGTTTGCTTTCTATCAGTCATTATTCCTCTTAGAACAATCACAACTACTAACGCAGCTTGATGGTAGATAGTCTCCGGAATTTCCAATCTAAATCATCAAAGGTGCAAATTAAAAAATGGTTGAAACTTCACACCGGGGCAGTATTGCGATACCATAGGTAAGCTAACCCATTATCTGTCAGAAAGAAACTCTAAGAGCGATCCAACCTCTAAACGTTATGCACTATGTCTTATTAGATTGTGGTCAAAACTTCAAAGGGAATATGCGAGTATTTGGTAGCAATGCCTTTTATCCATCATATGCACAATTAATTACTGTCCACAACTCAACGAGTTCATGGTAGGCATTGCTTACGGATACAAAACTAAATCATAAGAGAGGTCCCAATCCTAATGATGAAACTTCAACGGGGGTACTGCGATACCTTTGGTAAGTATGTCAAGCATTTTTTCTGTCGAAAAGAAGAACTCTTAAGAGCGATCCAACCCGCAAACGATTTGCCAGTTGCTAGCTTCAGAATAGGTCAAACCACAGAGGTACGAAATCCGTATTCGTCAAAACATCATCTGGTGAATAGCGAGTCATTGGCAACTATGCTAGCCTTTTGTTAGTCCAATAGGCACTTTTGAGAATTATCCACCACTCCAACGGGTTTTCAGGTAGCATAGTTTCCGGGAATTGATATTCTAAACCTAAGAGGTACGAAATCCAAATCAGTCAAACCTTGAATGGGAGTATCGCGAGACATTTGGCAGCAAATTCAAGTCCTTGTCTGTCAAATAGAACTGTTAAGAAGATTCCAACTTCTCAAACGAGTTGTCCGGTAACACAGATTCACGGAATTTCAATCTTAAACCACACGAGTGGTACGAAATCCTTAACGGTCAACACTTCAAACAGGGAGTATTGCGAGTCAGTTGGTAGCAATGTTTTGTATCGTCATATGCACTCTTAATAGCAAGCCAACTACTAAAACGAGGTGATAGTAGACATAGCTTCCCGGAATTACAACTCTAAATTATCAAAGAGGTGGCAAAATCTTAATGGTTGAAACTTTAAACCGGGAGTATTGCGATACCTAGTGTAAGTATGCTAGCCCTTTATACTGTCGAAAGAAACTCTAAAGAGCGATCCAACCTTAAACGATATCCAGTTGCATAGCTTCTTAAATTGGGTCAAAACCATCGTATAGGTAGAAATGATTCCTCAAAATCAATCCGAAGAATTACGAGTCATTTGGCAACTATAGCTAGCCTTTTGTCAGCCATAGGCCTTTTGAGAATTATCCATCCACTCCATGGTTTTCGGTAGCAAAGCCTTCTTGTATTTATATCTAAACCATCAAGGAGGTCGAAATCGAATTGTCAAACATTCAAACTGGCGTAGTGCGTGACTTTGGCAACATGCAAGTCCTTTGCCGGTCAATATGAACTCTTAAGAACGCTCCAACTGTTCAAACGAGTTGTCGGTAACTCAGATTCCGGTTTGCAATCTAACTATCATTGTGGTTCGAAATCCATAACAGTCAAACTCCAAGCAGGGAGATTGCGAGTCATTTGGTAGAAATGCCTTTTAGCAGTCAATTTGCACTCTTAATTACAATCCACAACTCAAACGAGTTGATGGTAGCATAGCTCCCAGAATACAATCTAAACCATCAGAATGTGCAAAATCATAATTGTTGAAACATTAAACGGGAGTATTGCGAAACCTTTGGGTAACTATGCTAGACGTATCTGTCGCAACGACATTTGCCAGTTCCATATCTACTGATAATTGTGGTCAAAACTTCGTAGAGTACGAATCCGTAGTCGTCAAACTTCAATCCGGGAGAATTACGAGTCATTTGCAACTATCCTAGCCTTTTATCATCAAATAGTACTTTTGAGAATGACCATTCACTCAATGGGTTCCGGTGCATAGCTTTCTGAATTGATACCAAACCATCAAGAGGTACGACATCCAATTATTCCAAGCTTCAACTGGAAGTATCGCGCGACACTTTGGCAACAATCAAGTCTTTGTCTATCAATATCGAACTCTTCAGAACGATACCAACTGCTCAAACGAGTTGTAGGTACACAAATTCTCGGAATACAATCTAAACCATCAGGAGTGGGAGATATTCAGATCCATAACGTTCAAAACTTCAACAGGAGTATTGCGAGTCATTTGGTAGCAGTCTTTTATCCGTCTTATATGCAATCTTAACAAAATCCATCTACTAAAACGAGTTGATGGTAGCATAGCTTCCGGAATTGCAATCTAAATCATCAGAAGTGGGCAAATTCCAACGGGTTTCAGTGACATAGTTTCGCGGAATTGATTCTTTAAAACCTAAGAGTGTACGAATCCAATCATCAAACCTAAACTGGGCAGTATAGCGTGACATTTGGCAACAATGCAAGTCTTTTGTCTTTCAAATATGAACTCTTAGAGCGATCCAACTGTTAAAACGTGTTGCCGGTAACACAGATTCTCGGAATTGCATCTAAACATCAGAGTGGTACGAAATCTAACTGTAAAACTTCAACAGGGAGATATGCGATCGTATTTGGTAGCTATTGCTTTTATCAGTCAATTATTCACTCTTAATAACAATCAAACTCACTCAAAACGAGTTGATGGTAGCATAGCTTCGCCGGAATTTCAATCTAAATCATCAGGAGGTGCAAATAAAAATGTTGAAACTTCAAACCGGGAGTATTGCGCTACTTTGGTAAGTATGATAGCCCTTTATCTACCGCAATTGAAAACTCTTAATAGCGATCCAACCTCCCAAACCAATTGCCAGTTGCATAGTGCTATAATTGTTGTCAAACAATCGCGAGGTTACAAAATCCGTATTCCTCAACATCAATCTGGGAGAATTGCAGTCATTATTGCAACTATTGCTTTTGTCAGACCAATAGGCACCTTTGTGAATTATCCATCCTCTCCAATGGGTTTCCGGTAGTATAAGCCTTCGTAATTTGATTCTAAACCATTTAGAGGTACGAAATACGAATTGCCAACCTCAACTGGAGTTATTGCGTGACATTTGGCAAATGAAGTCCTTTTCGGTCAAATAAGAACTCTTGAATGCTCATACTGTTCAAACGAGTGTCGTCTTAACTCAGATTCCTGGATTGCAATTCTAAATATCCATTTGTGATCACAAATCCTTATAACGGTCAAACCTTCAAACAGGGAGTATTGGAGTCATTTGGTTAGCAAGTCTTTTATCAGCAACTATAGCACTCCTTAATTACAATCCCAACATAATCCAACACGATCCTGAGTTATTTTATATGTCCCGGAATTTCATTAAGACGTTCCGAAGAGGTGCAAAATTATAATGTTGAGCATCAAACCGTAGTATTGCAAACCTTGGGAACTAATG
Source organism: Kingdonia uniflora (assembly GCA_014058105.1). Classification (NCBI taxonomy): domain Eukaryota; kingdom Viridiplantae; phylum Streptophyta; class Magnoliopsida; order Ranunculales; family Circaeasteraceae; genus Kingdonia; species Kingdonia uniflora. The sequence goes on along the minus strand of JACGCM010001047.1, from coordinate 8,621 downwards.
CTTGCCTTTATTCTGTCGAAAGAATCTCTACGAGCGATCACCTCGCAACGATGTTGAAGTGCATAGCTTCTCACCAAAGATTGTGTCAAACCATCGTAGATGTAAGAAATCCGTTTCATCAAAAATCATCGGGAGAATTGTCGAGTATTTGGACCACTATGAATCATTCCTTATATCGTAATTTAGGAACTTGGATGTCATGTACTCAACGGGTGTGCGGTAGCATGGCTTCAACGGAATGATAACTTTTTCATTTTAATGTCCATCAGAGGTCAAAATACAAATCAGTCCATATCCTTCAAAACTGGAGTATTGGGAGACATTTGGGGAACATTTCACGAAGTACTGTTGCAATCAAATATGAACTCTTAAGAACATCCCAGATGCCAAACGAGTACCGGTAAACACAATTCTCCATTACAATCTAAACCATCAGAGTGGTACGAAAATCCATCTACGGTGAACTCAAACAGGGAGTATTGTGATTCTTATGGTTAGCATGAGTTGAATTGTGGTATAGATACGGAGAACAATCTAAATCTCAGAGAGGGCAAAATCCATTACTGGTTGAAACTTCAAAAGGCGTCGGGAGTATTTGCGTCCTCTTGAAACTAATGCTACCTTTATCTGTTTTTGCAAAAGAAACTCTTGAAGCGAGCGATCCACAATCTACCGCAACTCGTCACGGTTGCCCATGCGCATATTTCAAAATGTTGGGGTCAACGAACCATCGTAGAGTGGTACGTAAATCTGTATCTCAAAAACATAGATTCCAGTGGAGAATTTTGCAATCATTTGGCAACTATGTAGACCTTGTTGTCAGTCAAATAGGGCTTTTGGAATGATCCATCACTCCAAGGCGGGTTGCGCGCTGTAACCCCGAAAGCTTCTTGGAATGTGATCACCAACCATCAGCAGAGGTCAAAGTCCCAAATCATTCAAAACAATTCAAACTGGAGTATCCGAGACGATAATTTTGCACAATTGCAAGTCTTGTCCTGCCCCTAAATTATTGAACTCTTAAGGAACGATCAACTGCTAAGGTTGCGGGTTTAGCACGATTTCTCGGTAGTACAATCTAACGATCAGAGTGGTACGAAACCCTCCCGTTCCTCCCAACGTCAACTCACGCCGACGTTTGTTTGTTGTTATATCTATTGGTAAGCAAGGTCTTTATCAGGCTTATTCCACTCTAATAGCAATCCAAACAACTAAACCGCGTGATGGTAGTCAGAGCTTCCCCTCGGAATTACAATTGTCAAATCGATCAGAGAGGTGACCACATCTATAATGGTGACCTTCAAAACGGGAGTATGCGATACCTATGGTAAGGGGTTCGCCCTTTATCTGCAAACGGCAGAAACTATTAGAGCAAGACAACCTCTCAAATTTTTGATGTTGCCAGTTGCATAGTTATCAGAATATGGTCAAAAACATCGTATGAGGTACGTTTAGTAATCCGTATTCGTCACAAACATCAATACGGGCAGATTTTCGAGTCTTTTTATTTGGCAACTATGATAGCCTCTTTGTAGTTTTAATAGGCATTTTTGGAGAATGATCCATCACTTTAAGGGTCCCCCGGTTGCGGTAGCATAGCTTCCTGGAATTGCTATCCACACTTCAAGAGGTGCGAAAATCCAAATCAGTCAAGTCTTCCTTTTTTGTTGTTTTCTGGGGCTTTTGTATTGCGAGATAGTGGAAACAGTAATGTTTTTGGTATGCCCAATAGAAATTTAGACGATCCAAACTGTTCAAACGAGTTTGGCCGGTAACACAGTTTCTCGGAATTATACAATCCAACCTCAGAGCAGTGGTCCCGCACAATTCAAACAGTCAAATCTTCCACAGGTTTTGTACTCTATTGCGGTCCCCTTTGGTAGCAATGCCCATTTTTCAGTCAAATATGCCCTCTTATATCAATCCAATAACTCAAAAAGTAGAATGGGAAGCATGCTTCCGGAATTTGCAATTAAATCATCAGAAAGGGCAAAATTCATACGTTGGAACTTACCCCCCCACCCCCCCCCACCGGTGAGTATGCGTACTTTGGGATACATGCGAGCCCATATATGTCGAAAATTGTTAATAGCTTTTGATGAGTGATCCCCCCTTGAAACAAGTTGCAGTTGCATAGCTCTCAGCATGTTGGTCAAAAATCCATTCAAACTGGGAGTATCGCGAGCAACTGTTGAACAATGCAAGTCTGTTGTCTGTCAAATTTGCCCTCTTACGAACATCCACAGCGCAAAACGATTGCAGGTAACACTGATTCTCCGAAACCCCTCTAAACCATCATAGTGGTACGAAATCTCTAAACGTTGCAAAACTTCATGCAGGTCGGTACAGTATTGACGAGGTCTTTGGTAGCATGTTTCTTTTCTCAGTCTTCTCTGCCATTTACAACCAATCAACTCTCCAACCAGTAGGGTTGCATCGCCTTCCCGGATTAAAATCTAAATCATCCCAGAGGTTGTCCCATCCATAATGGTTTGAAACGTTCCTCAGGCGTATGCTGATACATTGGTCATATGCGAGCCTTTATCCTGCGTTTTTTTTTTTTTTTTTTTTTTTTTTTCGAAAAAGCTCTTATGAGCGATCCAAAACTCTCAAACGCGGTCCCGTTGCATAGTTCTCGTCTAAATGTGGTCCAACCATCGCCTGGGGGTAAGACATCCGAATCGTCCCCACACATCACTTCGGGAGAATTGCGACCCCTCATTGGACAACAAGTTTTTCTTTTTTTTGCCTTTTTGGTCAGTAAGAATAGGCACTTTTTTGAATGATTCGTCCCTCAAAGGGTTATCCCCCGGTAGTTATAGCTTCACTTTGGAAATGTTATCTAACAATAAAGGAGGTACAAATTCCGATCAGTCAAACCTTCAATTTGGATTATGCTAGACATTTGGCAAACACTGTAAGTCTGGTTGTCAATATAAACTTAAGAACTATGCACTGTCTCAAACGAGTTGCCGGGTAACATTGATCTAAGGAATTACAATCTAAAACCAATCAGAGTGGTAGAAATCCATAAGTGTCAAAACTCAAAACGGGATGTATGCGGGTCATTTGGCAGCAAGTCATTTATCTGTCAATACATCTTAATAACAATTCTAAAGTACTCAAACGAGTTGATGGTTGCATAGGCTTCCCGGAATGGCCAATCTAAATTCATCAGGAGATTTTGTTTGTTTTTACAAAACCATAATGGTTGAACTCGAACTGGGAGTATCTGCGATAACTTCGGTAACTATGCTAGCCCTTTATCTGCGAAAAAAGAAACAACTTAGAGCGATCAAACCTCGCAAATTTTGCCAGTTGCTAGCTTCTTGGGACTGTGGTAAAAAACCATCGTAGAGGTACGAAACGTAGTGTTCAAAAACATATATCCGGGAGAGAGAATGCGAGTCATTTGGCAAACTAGCAAGCTTTTTCAGTGAAATAGGTACTTTTTGAAAATGTCTATCCAATCCAAAGGGTTGCCGGTTATAGCTTCCTGAATGATATCCAAACCATCCAGAGAGATAGAAAGCCGAGGTAGTCAAAACATTCAAAATGGGGTATTGCGTGACATTTGGCAATTAATGCAAGTCTTTTGTTGTCAAATCTGAACATCTAGAACGATCCAATAATTCAAATGGGTTGCGGTAAAACAGCTTCAGGGAATGCAATCTAAACCCATTAGAGTGGAACGAATTCTAACGGTTCCAAAACTTCAAACCAGGGAGGTATGCGAAGGGGTATTGGAAGCAATGCCTTTTATAAGCCAAATATGCACTCCCCCCTAAAGCAATCCAAACAACTCAAAGAGTGTTGGTAAGATAGTTCCGAATACAATCCTAACATCAGAGAGGTTACAAAATCTATAATGGTTATCCTTCAAACCGGGAAGAGTATTGCCGATCCTTGCGCAACTATGCTAGCCCTTTACCTGTCGAAACGAAAATATTAAGTAGCACATACAAATCTCAAAACGAGTTGCCAGTTGCACGCTCTCAGTGATTTTTAGGTCAAAAGCCATCGTTTTAGAGTACGGAAATCCGTATTTCGTCTTTTTGATATGTTTATACATCAATCCGGGAGATTTTGCAGTCATGGCAACTATGCTAGCTATTTGTCAGTCAATAGGCCTTTGAGAATGATCATCCACTCCAATGTGTTGCGGCAGCATGAGATTCCTGGATTGTATCCCAAACCATCACAGAGGTAAGAAATCCAAATCAGTAAAAATCTTCAAACTGGAGTCCAGTATTGCGAGATAGTTGGCAACAATGAAGTTTTGTATGCCCAAAATAGAATCTTTTAAAAAACGCGCCACCTGTTCCAACGAGGTTGCCGGTAAAACAGGATTCATGGGACTTACAATCTAAACCTTAGAGTGGTAGACACTCTTCAACTGGGATTATTGCCTCGCGTCCTTGGTCGCAATGCCATTTTCAGTCAACATTAACACTCTTAATAACAAAATCCAATAACTCACAACGTGGGGATGTCCGCTTGCTGTCGGCATTGACCATCTAAAATCATCGAGGAGGTGCCACCATCATTACGTTTGAAATTCAAAACGGGGTTTGGAAGTATAGCGATCCCCTTGGTAACTATGCGAGTCTGGATCCTGTCCGAAAAGAACTCTTGAGGAGCCGTCTACGTCAAACGCGTTGCCAGTTGCTAGTTCTGCAGACTTTTCTGGCACCACTACGTAGCTGGTCCGAATTATGTATTCGTTTAACACACCCTTAGATTGGGAGAACGTTGTGAGTAAGTTGGGCAACTATGCTGCCTGTGGTCTGTCGTATATAGGCACTTTTGTGCCATCGCTCTCCACCAGGGTGCGGTAAGCTCGCATGGGGATTGATACAGCCAAGCCTCCGAGGGGTCCCGCACCCTCCAAATCAGGCTCAAACTTCACACTGGCCGTACTGCGAACGCCAAACTTTGGAACCACTGACGTTTTTCATCAAATATGAACTTTAAGATGTCACAATGACTTCAAACGGCAGTTTCGACATACACAGCCTTTCCGGACATACAATCTAATCAACCGCCGTGGTCCGAAATCCATAACGTTCAGAAACTTCAAACAGGGATATTCCGAGAGTCATTTGCGTTAGGTAATGTCTTTTTAGTTTATATGAATCTTAACACACAATCAAAACTACTCAAGAGTTGATGGTAGCTAGCTTTCCCGGACCATTACAAACTCTACAATCATCTGAGAGGTGTAAAATCCATAATGGTTGAAAATTCGAACCCGGGGAGTATTGCGATACCATTGGCAACTATGCGAGCCTGTATCTGTCGAAAAGAAACTTTATGTGAGGATTTGCCACCTCTCAACCGAGTGCCAGTGTAAGCTTCTAGAATTGTGGTTTCCAAACAATCGCAGCGGTACGAAATCCGTAATCGTCCAAAACCTCAATCGGGAGAATTGCGAGTCCTTGGCACTATGCTGCCGTTGCACGGTCAACTAGCACTTTTTTTGAAGATCGTCAACTCCCAGGGTTTTTCGGTAGAATAGTTAGGGAATTGATATCTAAACTTAAGAGAAAGTACAAATCCTAATCTGTAACATCAAAATGGGATTACCTGTGAGGGACCTTGGCAACAATGCCATTCTTGTTTCTGTAACTTGGCAAAATAGACTTTAAGCACTATACTGTCAAGGAGTGTGCCTTTCTCCCCCTCTCCTGTTCTTCCCTCCCTGTTGTGTTAACAGATTTCGATTTCTTAAGAGAGACCCCTTCATTATACCACTCAGCCTGGCTGTTGACATCCCTTATTATTGTTATAGTGCTTGTCCAACTAAACTGCTTCTCGTATTGCGAGTATGTTTGCTGCAGCAATGTAAATTTATCAGTCCAATATGCCATCTTAAGCATCAATCCAATATCTCAACGAGAATGCTGGTAGCATAGCTTTCCCCAGAGGATCACAACTTTAATCCATCAGAGAGGTGCAACAAATCCATAATGGTTGATGAACCTTTAACACGGAAAAGGTAATGCGACCACCTGTCCCGTGGTAACTATGCTAGTTTAATCTGCCCGAACAAGAAACCTTATATAAGGATCCCACCTCGCAACTATTTGCCGTTGCATAGTTTTTGCTTATCGAATTGTGGTCAAACAACATCGAGATGGTACGAAATCCGGTATCGTCAAAAAATCAATGGGGGACCTGCGCGTCATTTGGCAAACTAGTTAGCCTTTTATCTGTCACCTAGGTACTTTTGAAAATCTCGATCCACTCCCGGGTGCGGGTAGATAGCTCACTGAATATTGATATCCAAACATCAGAGCGGTCGACTCCGATATTCTAGGTTCCCAACATTCCACATTGGAGTATTACGCGCCACTATACCCGGTGCTGAATCATCTTAGGACTATGGAACGTTCTTGTCTAGTCCCTCTTTTTTTTGTTGATATGAGTTTTCTCTCCTTGATTTGTTGTCTTCTCCCATATCCCTTAGTCCACCGAGTTCTTTCCAATTTCTTCCCTTTAACTCATCATTGTTTAATCTTTTTTGTTTGTCTCTTGGTTACGGTTTGAGTCTATTTCTCCGGGTAAACACAGCTTTGAGCCTTACATTCTAAACACAGAGTCGGTACGAATAATCCATAACGGTCTCAAAACTCAAACAGGGGTCGTATGCGAGTCATTTGAGCAAAGGCTTTACAGCCAAATATGCACTTTCATAACAATCAAACCACTACAAACGAGTGGGAAGATAGTTCCCGGAATTACAACTATCATCAGAGAGGACAAAATTAATAATGGTTGAAAATTCGCAACCGGGAAGTATGGCGATACTTTGCTACGTTGCTAGCCATTTATTGGCGAAACAAAAGAAATCTTACGAGACATACCACCTTCTCAAGAGTGACAGTTGCATAGCTTCAGTTTATGGTCAAAACCATCGTAGAGGTACGAACTCGCCTTCGTCAGACATCAATCGGGTTTGGTGGAATTGCGAGTTCATTTGGCAACTATGCTAGCCATTGTGTATGCCAATCGCACACTGTTGAGAATATCCATCCACTCCACGTGTTCGGTAGCATGCTTCTGGAATGGATATCTAAAAAACCTCAGAGAGGTACGAAATCCGAATTATTCAAACCATCCAAACAGGGAGGAGTGCGTGACATTTGGCCGCTAAGCAAGTCTTTTGTCGCCCCAAGTCACACAAATATAGAACTAGTAAAAACCGATCCCAACCATTTGTTCAAAAAAGTTGCCAGGTACACCAGAGTCACAGAATACCATTTAACTATCAGAGTGGTCGACATCCATAACGGTCTAAAACTTCAAAACCGGGAGTACACTGCGCCAATGTATTATGGTTTAAGCAATCCTTTTATCAGACCCACATTATTGGTACTTCGTTAATTTTAATAAATTCCAAGTTATCTGCCCTCAAACAACAGTTGTGGTCGCATGTTCACGGTCATTACAATCTAAATCATCAGAGAAGGTCTCAAAATCCATAATGTCTGAAACTTCAAACTGTGGGTATTGCGATACATTTGTAACTTATGCCTAGCCCTATATCTGCGAAAGGAAAACTTAAACCCCCTGAAAGCAAATCCAACACCACCTAAAACGAACGATGACAGCGGCATCGCTTCTCAGAGATGGTTCAAAACCAGGGCCTAGAGGGTAACGAAATAGTAGTTGTCAAACACAAATTCCCGGGAGAAATAGAATTGGAGTATTTAGCAAACTATACTTAGCTTTTTGTCAGTCAAATAGGCACTGGAGAATGATCCATCCCTCCACGTGTGTACGATAGCATAGCTTCCTGGCATGAATCTAACCATTAGAGAAGTAACGAAAAATACGAAAAGTAAACCTTGCAGACTGAGATATGCGAGACATTGGTAAACAATGCAAGTCTTTGTCGGTACAAATATTAACTATTAAGAACTATGCAGCTGCTCAAGCTGGAGTTGCTGGTAACCAATGATGGTCTCGGAATTTCAATCTAAACTATTAGTGTGGTCGGAAATGCCATAACGGTCAAAACTACAAAAAGGGGAGTAGTATGCGATGTAATTTGGTAGCAAAGGTCTTTTACAGCTTCAAATTGCACTCTTAAGAACATCCAGCAAATCGAACGAGTTGGTGGAGCAATAGCTCCCGGATTACAATCATAAATATAGAAAGGTGCAAAATCCAAAAATGGTGAAAATGTAAACGGGGAGTATTGCGAAAACTTTGGTAACTATACTAGACTTAATCTGGCAAAAAAGAACATTCTTAAGAGCGACCAACTTCGCAAAGATTTGACAGTTGAATAGAGTCACATAATTGTGGTTAAAAACCCTGTAGAGGTACACAAAATCAGTATTCGCCAAAACATCTATCGGGAGAATCTGCGAGTCATATTGGAAAACATACTAGCCGTTTGTAATTAAATAGGCACTTTTGGAGAATTATCCATCAATCCTACGGGTTGCCGGGTGGCTGCTTACTGGAATTGATATCCCAACCATCCGCTAGGTCCGCTCATCCATCAGTCCCAAATTTCAACCGGGGTCTCGCGCGACTTTGGCAAACACCTACAAGTGTTTTCTTGTCCCTATGCACTCTTACGATGATCACACTGTTCAAATGCTGTTGAC